>JAVJIF010016826.1:0-72368 GCA_038442645.1 Agave tequilana | reverse complement strand
ATAAATATTGAAACAACTGCGACCCCATGTCGTCAGTATGTAAAAAAAAACTAAGGAAAAGTCAAAAAAAAAACATTCTGAGACGCACAGATCTGAAAATAAAATTTTAACAACTGCGATCGAGGTCGACATATAGTGTATGAAAAAAATTTCCTTTAAAAAAATATTAGCAAGGTCGCATACATATAAATCACTTTTTCGAAAATACTGCAACAAAGTAAAAATAGAACGAAATGAAAAAAACTTGAAAAAAAAATGGACCTTTATCGTTGTATTACAAATTTTTAAATTTAAAAATTATTCTTCATATAAAGTTTCAAAATCTCTTTCTTATTTGCGAACATGGTCCAAAGATTTAAAAAAAAATAAAAAAGACTTAAACGGAAATAAATCTGGAAAAAATTTAAAACAATTAAAATACACAACCCTAAAAATTTTTGAAAATTTTCGTTTTTCTATTACCTTTTTCGGCGGATGATTTCTTTGGCGCCATGTGTTGCAAATATATTTTTAAAAAAACAGATCAAATTTGTGAAATAAAAGAACAAGTTGGATCAGAATGATCGGGTGAAATTTTAGAGCTGAAATTTTTTTGAAAGGCAACTTTTTTACATAAGGTAAAAAGATGTGACAGAGGGTATTTTGGAAGATACATTGTTGAGGTGACTGACATTAAATTGGGCGGGATTTTTCATCTTTTTGTCCGCCAAAATTTATGACAGATATGTGGCTATGATCTATGCCACGTCCTGCCGGCTGAGAAACTCTCTCAGCCTGCCGGCTGAGGTACAGTAACCCCATATATATATATATGAGAAATCTGTACCTCAGCCGGCAGCTAAGAGAGACTCTCTCAGCTAGCGCAACGTGGCTGAATGCTGGTGCCATGGTCGCTGTTTATATGAGCACTGTGATTAAGTCCAATGTTTTTATGAGAACTGCTGTCATAGTTGCAATCATTTCTAAGGACTGCGACCAAGGTCGCAGTTTTTTTGAATTGGTCGCAGTCTTTTTTTGAATACTGTGACCATGATCGCAGTCTTTTTTGAGGACTGCTACCATGATTGCAGTCCTAATTACACTGAAATTATATGATTTTTTAAGACTGCGATCATGTTACAGTTGACTGCGACCATGTTGTAGTAAGTTTACGACTATATTGAAGTGACAGCTGAGAGAGCCTCTCTCAGCAGGCGGCTAAGGTACATCTCTCTCTCTCTCTCTCTCTCTCTATATATATATATATATATATATATATATATATATATATATATATATATATATATATATATATATATATATATATATATATAGTGTCGATCTAGTGAGAAAGTATCTTAGGTGAGAAGATAAGAGGCGAGCACAGGAGCCGTAAGATTTTCTTTTGGGTGGTTAAAATTAGTTTTTGAGTTGGTTAAATTAGTTTTGGGTTGATTAATTTATTTTGAGTTTTAGTTTTATTTTCTCAAATTTTATTCTCAACCACTCAGAAACTAATCCGACAGTTTCTAGGCTCCTTTCATATTTTTTATTAAGCTAGCTTTCTCACCGGATCATTACTCTCTCTCTCTCTCTCTCTCTCTCTCTCTCTCTCTCTCTCTATATAATATATATATATATATATATTATATATATATATATATATAATATATATATATATATATATATATATATATATATATTATATATATATTTTGAATTTGATTGTGAGTGACTTCATCACGTCCGGACCAAATATATTCATTCATTTACAAACTATTATCAAGCATAATATATTTACATCGTCATCTCAAAAGAAATTTTAAATAAAAAAGAGTATTTATTATATAGAGAATCAAGAATTTAAGAATTTAAGATATGTATCTTTATTCATTGTTCCATATCTAATTCTCACTGTCATTAATATCCCCGACCCCCACTCTCATGTCAAGAAAACTTGAAATAAAAGAAGTGTTACACCCAAAAATCTAATCATAACATTTACATCTATTTCTAAAAAAAAGTTTAAAATAATAAAAGCACAATTTATATCTCTATTTTGAAAAATAACTTTAAAATAAAAGAAAGAATATTTATTAGCAGCACAAAAATATGATAATCTTTCCAAAAAAGACAAAAGATTTTTTTTTTTTTTTAATTTATCAATTCGAGATTAGAATTATCTAGAATTAGACGAAAAAAATGTATAGAAAGGTAGATAAAAAAGCTTTTTAATAAATTTTATTTTAACATCAATTTTTTTTTTATTACATGTGTGTAGCACGCACCTAAAATCTAAGTAAAGATCAACAGAAAAACCCTCGCAAAGGTAAAACCATCACAAGGCCATTTCCATGTGACCTTTAAAAAAAACAAGAAATGCAGAAATAGATTGTGATTAGACACGAAGTGGCCTCGACGAAAGCCGCTCGTCATATCTCCACATAGACACAGAAAAACAAAATGTTTTGTGCTTCATCACTCTCAAGCATGAACAAAAATTTCAAGAAAGAAACCCATTCACAGGTTCAATCTAGTTCCACAACAAGATATTAATCATCCATTGCTTTCATAATCAACGAATTACTATTAGATAAATATTTTTAATATGAAGCTAACGCAATGGAATACTAAATCGTCTGACAGTAGTAGACATATATTCCAATTCCAAAACTAAAGCAAAATTAAGTCTCAGCCGAATAAATTTAATCCATAAAGATTACGACAAACTTCAAAATGAGCAGCCTCCCACTCCAAAGTAACTACATAAATATAAAACCTTAAAGCTCTAAACTGGATGCAGGTGTGAGTTGCACTGTTTCTACAAAATGAACTATAAGTTTGAAACCTAGACACCACAACTGTGAAACTGAAACCAGCAAAGCAACTGATTTCATCGCTTCTTTGAGACACCAACAGTCTTTCCTCTCCTTCCGGTGGTCTTGGTGTGCTGTCCACGGACTCGGAGACCCCAGTAGTGACGAAGACCACGGTGGTTCCTGAATATACAGATATTTGTGTATAAGAACATCATGCACTGGCCAAAAGAATATTGAAAAATAACTTTCATAAGTAATTTCAGCCAAAAAGAAAAATAACTTCCGCCATTGGAAGTAAGGGCGTATTTGTTTCGCCGCAAAACGCCGCAAAACGTAAGTCGTAAAACTTCTTTTCCATTTTCCGTTATTTGTTTCGCTGAAAAACAAGTTGCAAAATGCAACTCTTCTTTTCCCACTTGCAGTTGCTACAGTTAAATTTGTGGTCATGTAAATCTCACTTTTACACTCATATTTTTCCACTTGCAGTTGCTACAGTTAATTTTGTAGTACACTTACAGTTCACAACAGTTACTTGATAATCAATATATAATTTAATATTATTAAATATTTAATATTTAAATAGTGTTCAATTTCTTATTTAATTATTTAATTATTTTATATTTTTAATCTTTAATTTTTTTATTGTTTTTAATATTGTTTTAATATTTAATATTTATTATTTTAATTTAATATTTTTAATCTTTAATTTTTTTATTGTTTTTAATATTGTTTTAATATTTAATATTTATTATTTTAATTTAATATTATATTTTATTATTATATTAATATTTTATTATGTTAATATTGTAATAATAATTCAGTATAATAAACTATAATGATAATTTATTACTAAATTATCATTATATTTTACTTTGTAATTTTATATTTCTATAATATTACAATAATATTATAATAAAATTTATATTATAATAATTTTCAAGTATTTTTAATATTATAATATTATAACTATATTTTATTATTTTGTAAGATTTTTTAATATTTATATTTTATTAGTATTCTTAAATTTTATTAAAAATTTATATTATTTATTTAGTTAATATTTTAGTAATATTTATTATTTATACTAATATTTTATTAATATTATTGTTATAAATAAAATATTAAGATTATTAATTTTTTATCTCAAATTTATTAATACAATTTAATTACAATAGTAGATTTAATTTAATAGTATTTATAATATTTAAATCACTGTTACAGTTAATTTTGTGGTCAACTTTTCCACTTAAACTTTTACATATTTTCTCTGCTACAGTTCACTTTTTTTCCATTCTCATTTTACGACTTACGACTTGTGACGTTTTGCAATGAAACAAACAGGCCCTAAGAAAATAAAGGTCTCGGTAAAAACTGGAACCCTACATGTTGATGTCTTAGGGCGACCGATGTTTACACTTAAATCACAAGAAACTTGTTAAAAAGCTGACAATCATGCTCCATGCTTGTCAGCAAGCAACAGAACATTGAAATCTATATTTATCTATATGCAACCAAAAAAAAATTTCTGAAGCAGTAGAAAAGTAAAGTAAAAAAATAAATAATAATAATTATTTGGAATCTAAGTGCACAATTTACATGAAATTCTTGTTAATCTCATATGAAAGTGGCCCACTTAACCTTGGTTTTTGCATTGGATTCCTATTAAATTTAACTGATATTAAGGGTGCCCATATGATTGTCACATTTATATAGTTATTTGGTCACTTGAAAATAGAAAAGATACCATGATGGAAAGGTTTATTTTCAAGGGGTCTTTTTGCAAATGTGCGACCCACTTTTCTCCTCCTGAAAAGAAACAAAACTTACGCTCATTTTATGATTGAGAATCCATCGGGAAAAGAAACTGTGGGTTTTGTGAAAGGAAGAAGGAGCAGAGAAAAGAGGATCCTTTGCAAGTTAGGGTTTGCAGATTCAAGAGCAAGGAATCAAAGTCTTCTCCAACCTTCATCCAATATTCACCAATGGCTTCAGGTATGGTGATTTAAAGTATTGCATAAATTAGGGTTTTGATCTATTATTCTTGAGATGATTGATTCTTGATTAATGGCTGATTTATTCCGCATTATAGTTGTATTTATATCCAACATTTGGTATCAGAGCCATGATTAAAGAATCGATACATCTTGGATTAGGAATTATGAAAAGTTAGGGTTTTAATTAACAATTCATGAAATCCAGATTTTGATCTTTAATTGTAGAATTGAAGAGGATTCTTGGAAACCCTAAAATCATATATACATTCCTCTAATTATGCAATTAATATGGATCAAATTTAGGATTTTAGAAACCCTAATTTTCCCTAATTTTCCCCGATTTTTCCATAATTTTTTGGGATTCGGGCGATAATCTGGAACTGCCATTCGGTAACTGTATCGTGGGGTATTAGTCGACTATAGGGATTTATTAGTCGACTAATAGTCCATCCAGAAAGTTACCCGACTCTCTGTTTCTTTCAGGAGTCGACTTGGTTTTTGGATTAGTCGACTAGTAAAGTGTATAGTCGACTAACCATTTGGCCAAGTCGACTAATATTTTAACCGAGAGTTTGGATTCTAACAGGAGTCGACTAATAATATTTGTAGTCGACTGATAAAGTTTCTAGTCGACTTGTAATTTTGGCCTAGTCGACTGATAAAATATGTAGTCGACTAGTCATGTAGGTATAGTCGACTAATCCTTGTTTGCCCTAGTCGACTAGACCTAAACCTGTAGTCGACTTGACTTGACCCAAGTCGACTAATAATACTATGTAGTCGACTAATTGTTGCTTAATTCAATCCTTAATGATTGTTAACACATTTAAGCTATTGTGTTAATATTGATTGATGTTTGGTCAAGTAATGTATTGTAGTATTATGGCATTACACAAATAATAGAATTAGAGAATATTATTGGTTAGTTTGTATTCATAAGGCTTATTGATTTAGTAGTTGCCAAAGTGACCTAGGTTAGTAAACCTTATGAATATACAACTACATAAAAGACATGTTAATGAGGTAGACAGTAAAGACAATAATATTCTCGGTGGCGGTTCTAGTTAGGAGATTGGGACTGGCCCAAAGGAAAGTCTCTTTCGAATAATTATGAACCGGGGTAGGATAGTGTAATTTATGCAACCTAGTGGTGTAGAAGTGAATACCCAAAGGTAACATGACTTACTATCTAAGTTGGCATAAATTATATTAGACCTACGTAGGTGATAAAAGTTCTCACCTAAAGAGTGAACACTAGATATACTCAGGTTTCGCCCAAAGGAGAAATCTAAGTGATATCAATAGTTCATCTTAATTAAATTTAAAGTTATTGTATTGATTCGTGGCCTAATGTGAGCTATGTCCTATTATGTTTCAGTGAACGTCCCCACTTCTCTTCACACTCATGCCACTAGCATTCCGGCCTTGAATGGTACAAATTTCTCAGAATGGTATGAACATGTACAGTTTACACTGGGTGTCCTAGACCTAGACATGGCCTTAATAGTTGACAAACCTGATGAAGTAACTGCTGAGAGTACAGCAGAACAGGTCAGCCATGCCAAAGCTTGGGAAAAATCTAATAGGCTCAGTCTAATGTTCATAAAGATGACCATAGCTAATAACATCAAGACTTCCCTCCCACATACTACTAGTGCATCGGAACTTTTGTCTGCAGTAAAGGACCGATTTAAGTCAGCAGATAAGTCATTAGCTGGTACCTTAATGGCTGAACTTACCACCATGAAATATGATGGTAATAGAGGAGTTCAGCAACACATTCTAAACATGTCTGACAAGGCTGCTAAGCTAGGATCACTGGGTATGAAGGTTGATGAGTCCTTGGTTCAATTCATCCTCAACTCACTTCCTTCACAGTTTGGGCCATTCAAGATCCACTACAATACTCATAAGGATAAGTGGAACTTGAATGAGCTAACTAGTATGTGTGTTCAAGAGGAGGTGAGACTGAGGCAAGAAGGACAGCACTCAGTGTTGGCAGTAACTTCAGGGGGTATCCATAAGAAAAGTAAATATGGAAGAGGTAAAAGATTTCCATCAAAGAAAGGAAATGACCATGGGGAAAGTAGCCAAGGTCATAGAAAAGCTTTCACTGTCAAATGCTACTTCTGTGACAGAAAGGGACATGTGAAGAAGGACTGCAACAAGAGGAAAGCTTGGTTCGAAAAGAAAGGTACAAATCTTTCTTTTGTATGTTATGAATCAAATCTTGCTGAAGTTCCTTCTAATACTTGGTGGATTGATTCTGGAGCCACAACTCACATAACTAATTCAATGCAGGGATTCCTTACAACCCGGAAACCGAAGGAAAGTGAGAGATTCATCTTTATGGGGAACCGTCTGAAAGTGGAGGTCGAATATGTTGGTACTTATCGACTACTTTTGGAGACGGGTCATCAGATGAATCTTGAGGATACTTTTTATGTACCTTCAATTTCTAGGAACTTAATGTCTGTATCCAAATTAGATGTTTTTGGATATTCTGTTTTATTCAATTGTGGAAAACTCTTTAATGTATATTCAATGCCGGTTGGGCATGGAATTTTATGTGATGGTTTATATAAAATTTCATTGAATGATGAGTTTGCGCAATCTTTATTATCTCTGCATTCGAATGTTGGTATTAAACGTGGCTTAATAAATGAAAAATCCTCTATCTTGTGGCATAGGAGACTGGGGCATATCTCCAGGGATAGAATAATAAGATTAGTGAAGACTGAGATTTTGGATGACCTGGACTTCACTGATTTTGATGTGTGTGTGGATTGTATAAAAGGAAAACAAACTAAACACACTAAGAAAAGTGCCACAAGAAGTAAAGACCTCCTTGAAATAATTCATACAGATATTTGTGGACCTCTTTCCATTCCATGTTTTACTGGAGAGAGATATTTCATTACCTTTATAGATGATCTATCACGTTATGGTTATGTTTATCTAATTAATGAAAAGTCTCAGGCTGTTGACATCCTTGAGGTGTTCATTACAGAAGTCGAGAGACAATTAGATAGAAAGGTTAAAATCATAAGATCAGATAGAGGTGGTGAATATTATGGTAGATATGATGAGTCAGGACAACATCCTGGCCCATTTGCCAAATTCCTAGAAAAGCGTGGCATTTGTGCTCAATACACGATGCCAGGTACGCCTCAGCAGAACGGTGTTGCTGAAAGGCGAAACCGAACTCTTATGGATATGGTTAGGAGCATGATGAGCTTCTCTAAAGTACCCAATTCATTGTGGAGTGAGGCCTTAAAAACTGCTATGTATATCTTAAACAGGGTTCCTAGTAAGGCAGTCCCAACAACTCCTTTCGAGTTGTGGACTGGTAGGAAACCTAGTTTAAGACATTTACATGTCTGGGGTTGATGCTATGAAAGATGAGTTAAAATCTATGGACCAAAACCAAGTCTGGGATCTGGTTGAATTGCCTTATAACTGTAAGAAAGTCGGGTGTAAATGGGTCTTTAAGACCAAGCGCGACTCTAAAGGCAATATCGAACGATATAAGGCTAGACTTGTGGCCAAAGGTTTCACTCAGAAAGAAGGCATTGACTATACAGAGACCTTCTCTCCAGTATCTAAAAAGGATTCTCTTAGAATCATTATGGCACTTGTAGCTCATTATGATTTGGAGTTACATCAAATGGATGTGAAAACTGCTTTTCTAAATGGGGATTTGGATGAGGATATCTACATGGAGCAACCTGAAGGGTTTGCAATTAAAGAACAAGAACACTTGGCTTGTAAATTAAAGAAATCTATATATGGACTTAAACAAGCTTCCAGGCAATGGTATATAAAGTTTAATAATACCATTACATCTTTTGGATTTACAAAAAACACTGTTGATCAGTGTATATATCTAAAGATCAGTGGGAGCAAGTTTATTTTTCTGGTTCTGTATGTAGATGACATCTTATTAGCCAGTAGTGATCTTGGTTTGCTGTATGAAACTAAAAGCTATCTTACCAAGAATTTTCAGATGGTTGATATGGGTGAGGCAGCTTATGTTATTGGCATAGAGATCTTCAGGGATAGATCTCGAGGATTGCTAGGACTGTCTCAGAAAGGATATATCAACCGGGTCTTGGAAAGATTCCATATGGAAATGTGTTCAGTCAGTCCTGCACCCATTCAGAAGGGTGACAGATTAAGTGGTAGCCAGTGTCCCAGAAATGACTTAGAAAAGGGTCAGATGCAGAAAATTCCGTATGCATCAGCTGTTGGGAGCTTGATGTATGCAAGTACTTGTACCAGGCCAGATATCAGTTATGCAGTTGGGATGTTGGGAAGATACCAAAGCAATCCAGGAATGGAGCACTGGAAGTTGGCTAAGAAGGTTATGCGGTATCTTCAGGGGACAAAGGACTATATGCTCACATACAGTAGATCAGACCAGTTGGAGGTGATCGGCTATTCAGACTCAGATTTTGGTGGTTGCCCAGATAGCAGGAAGTCTACCTCAGGATTTATTTTCTTGCTAGCAGGTGGGGCAATCTCGTGGAAGAGTGTGAAGCAGTCTCTCATTGCTTCTTCCACGATGGAGGCTGAGTTCATAGCTTGTTTTGAAGCCACAAATCATGCATTATGGTTGAGGAATTTTATCTCAGCACTTGGTGTAGTTGACTCTATTGCCAGGCCGCTGAAGATATATTGTGACAATACAGCAGCCGTATTTTTCTCTAAGAATGGTAAGTACTCTAATGGTTCTAGGCACATAGAACTGAAGTACTTGGTGGTTAGAGAAAGAGTTGAGAAACAGAAGGTGTCAATTGAAAGTATAAGTACCACCTTAATGGTTGCTGATCCATTGACTAAAGGATTGCCTCCAAAGACATTTAAGGAACATGTTGTAAGGATGGGTCTTTTGGGTAATCTGTAAATGTATATATGGTACTTGTGTAATTGACATTGTTGTACAAATAACAGTTTGTTTCTCTATTTCCTGTTATCCAATTGTGTGTACACATATTATGTATGGATGTATGTTAAACAGGAAATGTCTTTACAAGACAATTACAGGGGTCATTATGGTTATGGACTCAATTAGTAAGGGTTATCAATGTTGTGGTACATAGAAGGGAGTATGACGTGGATGTTGTATAACCGCTATGACTCACATTAGTAGTCCAAGCTAATTGCAGTATTACAGTTTTACATATTGGGCTTATCAGTTGTTTTTTTTTTTTTTAAATTCGTGCACGTGTCAAGGTTTTTCTGTATGGAATCCAATGGAGTCAAAATGATTTTCAAATGAGTCTTTTCTTTACTTTTGTTTTCTAAAGTTTTTTTTTAACCTAATCGATTAATGGCCCAAGTGGGAGAATGTTAATCTCATATGAAAGTGGCCCACTTAACCTTGGTTTTTGCATTGGATTCCTATTAAATTTAACTGATATTAAGGGTGCCCATATGATTGTCACATTTATATAGTTATTTGGTCACTTGAAAATAGAAAAGATACCATGATGGAAAGGTTTATTTTCAAGGGGTCTTTTTGCAAATGTGCGACCCACTTTTCTCCTCCTGAAAAGAAACAAAACTTACGCTCATTTTATGATTGAGAATCCATCGGGAAAAGAAACTGTGGGTTTTGTGAAAGGAAGAAGGAGCAGAGAAAAGAGGATCCTTTGCAAGTTAGGGTTTGCAGATTCAAGAGCAAGGAATCAAAGTCTTCTCCAACCTTCATCCAATATTCACCAATGGCTTCAGGTATGGTGATTTAAAGTATTGCATAAATTAGGGTTTTGATCTATTATTCTTGAGATGATTGATTCTTGATTAATGGCTGATTTATTCCGCATTATAGTTGTATTTATATCCAACAATTCTTTGAACATGGAAAATTTCAAACAGTTGCTAAATCATTGAAATGAAGTTTCCACGTCCGCGTTGTGTTACCTTAGAACCCCCACAGTTACGTGGCAACAGATTTATTTGAAAGATCTATGTTTGATCTAGGTTAAGTAATTACAGGAAATTATAGTTAAAAGACAAGGTTATAACAAGACAAGGTTATAACACATGAACAAGTGCGTTCCAAAAATACGTCTGACTATTCCTTTACATCAAGAAAACAAGAAAAGTACGAATTTTTTAAGAATAGGCTGACAACTCTAGACCTCTTATCTAGTGCGATGTGGTTTACCACTGTTTTATAGTGGTGGAACAAGTAGAATCCTAAAAGAGCTCAAATCTAGCCAACATATATTGCAACCAGAGTCTCTTCAAAAAGATCAAGAACAAAGAACAGCATTAAGTTACTAAGGTTTTAAAAACAAAGATGCAAACAATCAACAAGGACTGTGTTCCAACATACTCTTCACTAATCCGCTACATCAACAACAAAAAGATAAAGAAAATTATGAGTTGCATCCTAAAAGAGCCCAGATCTACGCAACATGTGTTGCAAACCATCAAATGTTGTTGACCAAATAAAGGAATTTATGACTTCATGAGCTATCTATCCCAGGATGGACCTGATCCAACCACTGAATCTGTTTATGGTCCGGAATTTTCAATATTATAATCACATATGCCAGAATCAGATTAAAATTCAGGTTCCCCCAAAAGAAGTTTAAAGAGAAAAAAAGAAAGAGGGAAACCAAATAAAAACACTAGAATTTTCAATTTGAAAATGTGTGTTTTTAGGGGGTGCATAGTGTGCATTTATGTAACATTGCAATAACTGCTTGTCAGATCCACGTCAAGCATATCCAGCTCTTCTACTAAGCATGATACAATGCCCTGATACAGTGCACAGAAGTGACAACTTAACTTTCCAACTTAGCAAAATATAGTGTTGGTAAGGGTCACACAACACTATTTAATTCCTCAACTAACACACTATAATCAAAATTCTCACCATGGGAATTTCCTTCTCCCAAAAGAGGGAAAAAAAAGTAGAACCCAAACGAACAAGATTATGCAGATATTGCATCAATGTACACGCAGTTTAACCATTTTGAACTTTGTCTAATTTGAACAAGAGTCTAAAATCCACGTGAATTTAAAACCTAAAGAAAGGGAAAGGCTTTTTATGTTATTGGATTAGTTTATCGTTCTTCCTCCTAGAATCTTTCTTCCACTTAAGCAGTATGCCCAGCAGGGAAACAGTACACCCTAATGGTCAAACTTGGTGGCCAAAAAAAAGGGTTTACTTGGTGAAGCAAAAGAATAATCCAGAAAGCTACCACTCCAGTTGTCATGGAATAGAACACAATGAGGCTAAAAGGGTTTGTTTATCCAAAGAATCTACACATACAGAAAAACCAAAGAGGTTTTATCACTAATAAGGCGAGTTTTATGTGCACAAAGATTCTAGTCTTGTGGGCAATAAAAGATTTCATTGGTCATCCCCCTACATGGATCGCCCTCAAGTCCAAAAGTTTGTCAACATTCAACGTGGATGGTGCAAGCTGTACTACCCATCCAACTCTGGGAGGGTATAGTCATGAAGTTTGTGGCATATTCCTTTTGCTAAGGTTAACTTAATTAACGTACTTACCTTCGTGAAGCTCAACCATATCCAAGACAATTGATAAAAAAAAATGAGACCAGTGGGTCAATATACAGTAAATGAAGAAAGACAGTCTTACTAGAGCATTGACCTTAGCTTGGTAGCTGGTACAATGCCGTCTAATTAGAATGTCATTCCATAGTTTTTGTCCACACATCATTAGCTTTTTCAATGTGGTGTATGATTATGCAAGTCTAGATCACCAAGCATCAAGAAGAAGATTTCAAAACTTGTCCAACAAAAACATATCAAAACAATATTTATTCACAATAGAATATGAAAACTTGATCCAAAAAAAGTTAATCTTACTACATCACATATGCATCTCTTCCATGGTTCTAACAGATCAGTAGCATCAAGTCATTATGTTATTTCAAAACAAGGTTTACCCTACATCCAATTTTTTTTGTATAGTCCTAGAAAAAGCGAAAGAGATTCAAAGGGGAAAGAGAAGTTCAGTCAATATTTCACACAGCCACACACTGATGTCCTCTTGCTTAAGAATTCTACATCACAAAAGCACAAGTTTGGTGAGAGCTAAGACTACATTAAGGGAATCCTAGCGCCCAGAAAATCAACAATCAAATCATTATCGTAAAACAAAAATTACTTTTTTTGTCAACTATCATTAGTTTCTTCTAGATCTTTCAATCTATGACACCTAGAAAGAAACCTTCATAGATCATTCCAGCATAAGATATTCAACTACTTTTATATCAGATATGCTCAGTAGAAAAGCAGCAAAATGTAGATGGCTACGTATTGGTAAATAAATACAATGTTAAGCAATTATTTTTTTCAAATATATTTACTGCTGCAGAAAAATTAAAGAAAATACAAAAAACATCAATCATCACTGTTACCATATCAAGGACTAAAAGATCAAATTCTAGACATGTAGGGAAGACAAAGGAAATAACATCCATTCACAACTATCAAAAAACTAATCATCTAGCTCAAAATTCTTAGCAATTTCAGAAAAAAACTAACATAAAGAGTAATGTAACATGTAAAAAAAGTAGTGTAATTCAATGTCTAAGAGAAGTTTTCTGCAGTAAGGTACCTGATCTTCTTCAACCTTTCCAAGTCATCTCTGAGCTTCATGTCTAGAGCATTTGAGACAACCTGAGAGTACCTACCATCCTTGTAGTCCTTCTTTCTGTTAAGAAACCAATCTGGAATCTTGAACTGCCGGGGATTCGCAACAATGGTCATGAGGTTCTCAAGCTCTGCAGCAGAGAGCTCACCAGCCCTAAAACCGAAATCAAAACAAAATACATATTAAAAATCACAAACATGGTAGAATATAATTAAACCAATAAAAACCACTTCAAAATGCAGAATGTCAATAACCCCTTTCTATCATTGGTGGTAAGTCTCACAAGGCACAAGCATTCTAACTTGTTTTTATATTAGAATACGAGTTACTGCTTAATCAATAATGGGTATTCAAAGAAAAAAAATACAAGGAAGAAATGAAGCGTATTAATAATCAAGAAATCATATAAGGCAGTTTCTGCAGCAAAGGACAGCTTGAGAGGAAACTAATTTAACTAGCTGCAGCTTTAACAAACTAAAAAATGAAAATTTTACACAGCAATAACTGATGAAGCAATAAAGAGAAAAGAAAAAAAATGCCAAAAAAATATATCTTAGTAAAAATATAACAATCATAGAGAAATTCAGTTTCATAGAAAATCTAAGCCCGGCAAACAAAAATCACACTTAATTAAATAAGACCCCTGATTACAAACAGAAATCATGCTCAAATAGATCAAGATACACAAGTGATCTACGATTCAACCAATTCCTACACTGAAAAATCAAAAAAAAAATAGAAATTGTGAAAAACTTCAAA
Organism: Agave tequilana; assembly: GCA_038442645.1. Lineage (NCBI taxonomy): Eukaryota > Viridiplantae > Streptophyta > Magnoliopsida > Asparagales > Asparagaceae > Agave > Agave tequilana. The sequence continues at coordinate 58,175 of JAVJIF010016826.1, read as the reverse complement.
ATGCAAATCCGTAAAAAAAAGACAACGCAAGTACCTCTTGTTCATGTCGACATCAGCCTTTTTGCAGACGATGTTGGCGAATCGGCGGCCGATACCCTTGATCGACGTCAAGGCGAACATGATCTTCTGCTTACCGTCAACATTCGTGTTCAGAACACGAAGAATGTGCTGAAAGTCTTCGTTCGCGATCAAAGCCTGCAAAAATTTTGAACTTTTAAGAGAAAATGCAGGAAAAATCACAGAAACAGGTGAATTTTTGGAAATCCAATCAAGGAACTGAGGATAACAGCTTCGATTTGGACTGACCATAGCGGCAACCGATGGTCTCTCTCTCTCTCTCTCTCTCTCTCTGCTCGCGCGCCGTTAAGAGAGAGACAGAGGAGGCCAACAAGGAACTTATAATGAAGAGTGTGCAAAACCCTAGGGCTCTTTTTAGTCGGGTCGGGTTCGCTTCGCGTCGTGTCGGGTCCGGGTCGGGCGTCGGGTTCGGGTTCGAGGTCGTTTTTCTAAAGATAATCTCCTATCGGTGTCATTTTTTTTTTTCGCATTTTTCTTGGCCAGTTCAATATTTTCTATTGTCGTCTTAATTTTAACGATTGTATCTTTTAATATATTTTGGGATATTAACCCCTAGATTTCACTAACTCACGGCAAATTTGTTTTGTTCTTTTCTTATCAGATTTTTTTCCTTCCATAAATACTTTCAATTCTTGACTAGACTTCTTAAAACAACAGCATATTTGTCGCCTTTTAGAAGCACCCCCTTAGTTTACGTGATATTTGTCGCCTCCTCTGTAACTATAGAGTCTGTATCAGCGAAAAATCTCCTTGGAAATGTTGAGATGGACCGAAATATAACTCAAGAACAACAGTCTTCTTGTAAATTGTTAGACCATTCGTACACATTTATTTATTATTTATTTATAATTTGAACAAAGGTTATAATCTAATTTTAAAACTAGGACCTTTTTGTGACCTAAACTCAATTTATCACTGAGGTAGATTAGAGCCTACAATTTATTTTGGATTTTTAAGCCAATCATAGTCAGCAATGGCGGGGGTGTCAAGGAGGGTCACGTGACCCCGGACCCTGCCCAAATAATAGGATCAGCCCTATTTTGTGTCCATCATATAAAATTATTTTTCTAATAATTATCACAAAATTATAGCAAAGTTGTATTGTTCACTCTCAAACGTCTTGGTTTAAATCCCACTATTTGAGGTGTTTATATATTTTTTTTTTACTTTTTTCTTACCTTTTTCCATATTCCTCTCGCAGAACTTTTTATTAATTGTTAAATATAACTTTTCTTTTCTTTTCCCTTAGTTTTTTTACTATTTCTCTAACAAAACTTTTTATTAATTCTCAAACACCACTTTTTATCAATTCAAAATGAATAAATAAGTAGAATTGTTATTGCTAATTCTCGAACACACTTTTTATTTATTTTATCTTACATTTTTTTTCCATATTTCTCCAACAAGTTATTAGTAATTCTCAAACAACTTTTTATTAATTCAAAAATAAAAAATAGAAATGATATACTATTAAGATATAAAATATTTAACAATAACCGTGGATTATTTAGAATAATATAAAGATTATAATAGTACAAATATATGTTACACTCCACATAAAATATAATGGAGATTAATTCTAAAGGCAAGTGAAATGTATTCAATAATGCTAAAGTTTTAACATATTATAAAAAAAGTTATAACTAACATTTTCTTCTAATCAGATTTTCAATAAATTTAATAATAGTATATTTTATTAATTCAATGACCACAAATATTTAAGAAACCATCTTTTTAAGGTTTTCAATATAGATTTTAAGCATTCAATGTTTTTTTATATTACATTAGATATGACAAAAGTCTGATATTACTCTCTTGCGCTCACACTAAAAAAAAAAATCTTATTTCCGTCGTTGCCTATAGTTGTTTTCTCACGAGTGATCGGTGAAGCATTTTGATGGGGACATCACACTGACTCTTGTTCTCAAATATTAGCATCCTCATCGTGTCACAACGACCTTCCTTTGATTATGGTTTTGGGTCATGTTTAATTGCGGCTTCTTTATATTTTTGGGACAATTGTTTAGTCCATGTGTCGCAGTTGTCATTACTTTTCGTCTGAGTTCGATGGGACTTCATTTAAGTCAGTTGTGTAGTCTTGATCAAGTCTAGTTGATTATGTCTTATTTTTAGACTTGCATTAGTTTTTTAGTTTCCTTTGTTTAGTACCACATTAGGTATAATGGAAAACTCTTCTTTGTAAGAGTCTATTTAAAAGACTCAATTAAGTGAATAAAATAATGAATTATTGAATGAAAACTTTGCTTTTGGTTTTGATTTATTTATCTTTGATTGAGTCAACCGGTGGTGAGCCAAGATCCGGGTTGTGATCCGTGATCATATCCTAAATTCAAACTTTCAGTTTTGATCCCACATCATTTGGGTATCAGAGCTGAAATTCCTATTTCTCTTCCACAAAAAAATTCCAAACCCTAGTTCCACAATTTACCTAATTTCTCTTCTCTTTAGTTAAAAAAAATGACACGAGATACTGGTTACGTGTCTTCTCCCCTCCAACCTCAACCACATCATTCCTCTGTTCAACTCATCAAGATCCAACCCTAACCTTAGCAGGGATTCTGCCTCCGCCGCCACCTCAAGACCCTCGTCGTCGTTGCTCGTTGACCGCTAGAGTTCCCCGCCTCAGTCCCGCCATTGCCAGACCACTAGCACCTCCACAACAGCAACGATCCCAAAGGTTCATCAAATCTTGCTGTCGTCCTCATCCACCAGTCACCGACGCCACTACAGCATTACTGCGACCTCATCACTCCATGTCGATCGCATCGTCATCGTTGTTGGTGCTTTCCACTTCATCAGGCACCACCGAAGACCCCCATATACCCGATCTCCTTCATCACAGATCCTCCTTCCTCCTCGCTGACACCAACCTCCTCCGCATCTCGATCTCCTCTCGACTTCGCGGAGGACGTCCAACTACCCCACCAACCTCGAGGTCGCTCCAATCTCAGCATGTCGCACCAATCACCCAGATCTCAGCCTCCACCGCTTTACTTTGCTTTGTCGCCGACCGTCAACATCTTGTCCTCTCCCGCCGCTGTGATCTCCTTGCTGGAGATCCTTACCGGAGATCTGTCGTCATTATTGCCTTCCATCCTCTGTAGAGATTTAGAGGATGAGGATTTGTGGGTTGTTGGGTTAATTTTCTCTCAAGCTTGATCTTATACCCGATTAGATATTGGGTTTGAGCCAGTCGGGTCCCTCAACCCTGACCAAACCCAAACCTCGAGGCAAATTACAAACCCACTTAGGGTTATTTGAAGATTTAGAGGCTAATTCTGAAAGTACACCTAGAGGGGGGTGAATAGGTGTAGTGCTAATCTAAGACAAATAATGTGAAATTAAAAAATTAATTGCTAACACACAAAGTATAATCAAGAGTAAGTCCGAATTTCTCGTAAAGGGCTATGAAACTTCTCCTCACGATTCCTCTAAATTAAGAGTTAAGGTGCTTCAATAGCTCTCTTGATTGAACACAAGTGTAGGCACAGATACAGTATCAAACATATAAAGATATGGCAATAAACATAATGCAAGATATAAAAAGTTGAGAGTTGAGAGAAAGAAGATCAAACACAAACACAAGGATAGGTTTCGAGGTTCGAGCCACTGCTCTACGTCCCCGCCTTCACACAGAAGAATTTTCACTATGTCCACTTGGGACCTTCCACATAGGGACCTCCACTGAGGAATTACAACTTACACACCGGGAGTACACAACTCCAACTCTCTCTCTCACCTCTACACAAGAGGTAGCACAAAGCAAAGAGAAAAAGATTACAATTTGGTGATCCAATGATCACAAACAACACTTAGTGATCTCAAAAGATCACAAAAAACTTTTCTCACAATAAAAGATCCTAGAGGATAGATTTGCAATGAACAGCTCAAGTATGTAAGTACAAAAAGTTTTTTGAAAAGAAAATAGAAAAAAATACTTGGGAATAACTTCTTGATAGATGAAGAAATGAAGAACAAAACTAAAATTCTCAAAGCTTATTTTTCTTTGATTTTTCAAAAACCTTAAAACAAATAAAGATAGAGATTTGAAGTACAAAAACTTTTTTGAAAGCCTGTTAAAAACTCTGTAGATGATGGAAATTTGGCTCTTGAAAATCTCGTTAAAAACTGGCCTCAAGGACCCTAATTTATAGGGGATTCAAAAACTAGCTATTGAGGCTCAGGTCAGGTCAAAACTGACCTGGCGATCAACTTGCCGATCGACTGACCAACGGTCATTAAAATGACCGTTGGGGTTAGCGATCGACCGCCCGGTCGATCGTCCCCAAGGCACAACCTATCGGTCGACCGCTCGATCAACCGTGACAAAAACCCGAGAGCAAGGCTCTCTGGATCGGTCGACTGCTCGGTCGACTGGGGTCAAATTCAAAGAGAAAGCTCTCTGGATTGGTCAACCGCTCGGTCGAACATAAGCCTGTGCACTTCTGTGCACGTCGGTCGACCGATCTTGGCTTCAGTCGATCGCCAGCAGCCCAGAAAATAGATTTTTAAGGTTTAAAATCTAACTTGACAAATCCCTAAAAATTCCAATAAAACTCCATAAATTTCACAAAAATAAGTTCATGTAAATATTTGAAGTGCAAATATATGTGATAAAAATCAACACATATTGCAAATAATTTGAACTATTTTTAGACATAGAAATTAAAGCTTTAAATAAAAACGGTATTTTTCCAAAAACCAACTTCTAAAGGAAAATACGATTTTTCTATAAACTTGTACAAAACCAAGAAATTTGAAATATATTTTAAGCATAGTGTGTATAGATAGAATCCAATACACATATAAATACACATATAAATGATATATCTTTATTTTTGACATTAAATTCAAAAACTCAAAAATGAAACGGTTAAACCGAAACAAAAACTATTGAGCTTATGTGTGTATACTTGAGCAACTCAAAGCTAAACTTGTTGGCCCAAAGGCCCATCACTCTTGTTTTGATGATGATCAACTCATGTAGTTATAGTACTAATGATCTTGTGTTTAATTAGTGACAGATTTGTTATCAAGATCTTAGTAGGTGCATAGCTCAACAAAGGATAAAAGGTCAAGATTTGGAGCTAGCACGGTGTGATCCAAGGAGCTTTTGGATCAAGCTTGGACCAAGTCAAGAAGATGAGAAGCCTTCAAGGGAAGACCTCAAGATCAAGACTTGTGTCTAGGTATAAGACTTTTATGTTTTAGATAAAATGTAAATGATAGAATAGTTGGTGGATTGCTCAAGTATATATCAATCACACACACACTCTTGATTTATTTGTCTTTTCATAAAAGAATTTTCAGATTTAGAAAAGACTTTCTTTTTGGAAAAACATAGTTTTGGTTTTTGGTATTCAAAGTTATATGTTTCAACCAAAACCTTATTTAGAGCCTAATGTTAAAAACATAGATATTTCATCTTAATTGTGTATTGGATCATATCCATACACACTATACTTTAAAAGTATATCTTGTTTTTGTATTTGATGAAGATTTGGAAAAACATGTTTTTGAAAAAATATTGTTTTGGAAAAACAGTTTTTATCATGAGCCAAATACTTCCAAGTTACAAAAATAGTCCAATCCTTTATAACATGCCTTGATTTTGTGCAAGCATGTTTGTATATCAAAGTATATTGGTAAAACTATTTTTGTAGAATTTCTTTGTATTTATGGGATTTTATATGAGCCAAAAAGACAAACTTTTTAATCCCAGTTTTCTGTTTCAGGCTTCAGATAAGTCGACTTGGCATTCTTTATAGTCGACTTTGTCTGAAGTCGGTCGACCGGCTCGGTCGACCGACGTACACAAACGTGCACGCCTTTGTGCACTGGAGGACGGCCGACCGGCTCGGTCGACCGCTCCAGAGAGCTCTGCTCTCTGGAAAGTTCGGCCGACCGTACCGGTCGACCGACAGAGAGTTCACTCTCTGCTCCAGTTGCCCGGTCGACCCGGGCTGTCGACTGGAGGCTCCAACGGTCGGATTTTTGACCGTTGGCGGTCGACCGGCAGCTCTGACAGAACCCAACGGCTATATTTTTCTGGCCTATAAATTGGGGGTTCTTGTCATTGTTTTGAGCCAAGATTTGGAGATAGTTTTAGAGCCAGTTTTTCCCACTCTTTTCAGAAGTTTTTCTCCACAAAATAGAGAGCAAATATTTCCTATCTAAAGGGAAGATTTTAACAAGAGTGTTTAAAGTGATTTCTTGAGTTTTTCACCATAGTTCTTTCCTTGCTTTCTCACAATCACTTGAGCTGTCCATTGCCTTATCTATCCATAGGATTGTGTTGTGAGAGTTTGTAATTGGTGATCAAAGTGTTGTAGATCACCAAAGATTTCATCTTTGTACTTTGAGTAGACGGGTAAGTGTGCTCGTGGTGGTTTAGAGTTCTTGTGTGAACTCGGTGATTTGAGGTGCGGCCTCGGCGAGCTAGTGAGCTTGCGTGTGTACGAGACTAGGGAGTCCAAGGGCTTGTAGGTGTTGCGGCACCGAGGAGAGATCCATTGGGATCTTGCATAGTGGAAATCCTTCGTGTGTCGAAGGCGGGGATGTAGAGCAAGTGTGCTCGAACCTCGAAACATACCCTTGTGTTTGCGATTGCCATCTCTCTCTATCTCCTTTATATCTTGCATAGCTTATATTGTCTTTACATTTACATGCTTGATATATCTTGTGTGCATAATTGATATATATACTTGCGTGGGATTGTTGCTAACACTTGTATTCAACCAAGAGAGCCAACGCGGCGCCTCAACCCATTTAAGGAGAATCTAGAGGAGTTTGTCCAGAGCCCTTCACGGGGAATTCGGCAACACTCTTTGGTTATACGTGGTGTTTAGTGTAAAAGTTTTAATTAGGTCATAATTGTTTTAGCTTCCACATTATTTGGCATTAAGTGACCACAAGATTAGCCATCACCTATTCACCCCCCCTCTAGGTGAACTTACAATTGGTATCAGAGCTTGGTACTCTGATTTGGGTCTAACAACCTAGAGTTAAAGATCCTCATTTTAGGCTAATCACAATATTTGTACACACACCATGGATTTCATGTCACCACCCACCTTTGACATTCTTAACATCCAAATTTGGAAGGTTAAGATGTCCTTGTACCTCAAAGCCTTAGGCATCCATGTTTATCTTGCCACTACTAATAATGCATATTGTTTAGATGGTAAGAACTTTGAGGCTAATGCAAAAGCCCTTCATGCTATTAAATCAACCCTAAATGATGATTATCTATTTAGGGTTTCTAACATTGATTTGGCTTTTGTAGTTTGGAACACTCTCCTCTCCCTTGGCGAAAATGATCAATATTATGCCGGGAGCGATTCGGACGTTGGAAGCAACACCTCCAACGCATGCTTTATGTGTTGGCCCAATGGCCTTCCACTCTAGTTTTGATGATGATCAACACTCATGTAGTTATGTTTACTAATATTCTTGTGTTTCTAAGTTTCAGATCATTAACAGGATATTAGTTGGTGATTAGCTTCAACAAGATGATTAGAAGCTTATCATGGTGATTCCGGTGCCAAAGCTTAAAGATCATACCTTTGCACTTGGAGAATCACGGAGTTTTGGAGCAAGTCTACTTGAAGATGAAGATCGTCAAGAAGACTTAGGTATCCTAGTTTAGATAGAGTTTTAGATCCATTTGTAAAGCTTAGTTTAGTTGATATGCTCAAGTGCACAAATCACACACGTTTTATGATTGAGTTTTGGTTTTCATGAATAATAGATCAAAACAAATTTACATATGTTATATGTATAGTAGATGTTTTCTATTTATACATACATGCTTTAACTTGGTAAACAAACTTATTTTGACTATCCTATTCATGTTTTGGAAAAATCAAGTTTGACAAAAATACAGGATTTGTTTTTGATAAAATTTGCAAGACACAAAATGAATTGATATGTTGATATATTGTCTTGAAATTTTTATCACAAGTTTATGTTTCAATATAAAATGACAAAACAATTTTTATGGAATTTTCAGAAAAGATAAAAGATTTTTATAAAATATTTTTTCCAAAAATTCTGACCTTGATTTGTGCTGACAGGCTGGTCGGTCGACCGTGTCGGTCGACCGCACCAAGGGGCCGGTCGACCGACCCGGTCGACCGACGTGCACAGACGTGCACGTCTGTTAGGCACAGATCCGGTCGACCGGGTCGGTCGACCGATGTGAGAGTTCTGCTCTCTGGAAGTTTTCGGTCGACCGGGCCGGTCGACCGGTAGTGCCCAACGGTCACTTTTCTGACCGTTGGCGGTCGACCGGGCCGGTCGACCGGTGGCTGTCAGAACTGCCACATCAGCCTAACGGCTATATTTTTCTAGGGGCTATATAAACCCCAATATTTGGAGTTTTTGGCTAAGATTTTTTGGGCTGTTTTTCTTACATTCTCTGAAGCTAAAAGGAAGTTTTTAAAAGAGTTTTAAGTGCTAACAAAATTTATTCTTTGTGTTTTTTAAGGGTTTTGGAAAAATCAAAGAAATAGGAATTTGGGATTTATGTATTAGCTTTTCATTCCTTATCTTTTACAAGAAATTTCCCAAGTGTTTTCTTTGAGTTCTTGTTTTCCAAAACACTTAGTTTTCCACTTGAGCTATATCTTCTATCCTAAGTTATTAGGATCTTTGTTTTGTGTGGAAAAAGAAAAGAGAAAAAGAAAGAGAAGTGTTTGAGGTTGTTGTTGTAAACCTCATTGTTGTAAAACACCCTTTTACTTGTGAATCCCTCTTAGGTAGAGGTGATCGGGTGATTGTGAGTTGTGAGCCTCTTCGGTAGAGGTTATTTGTTGTATTTGGCTACGGGCCGTATCCCTCTTCGGTAGAGGTGGCTTGTGGTTGTATAGCCTCGGTGGCTTTGTAAGGTTGAGAGAGGAGTTTGGTACTCCTATAGTGGATTGGGAAATCCTACACGGTGGTGTAGGCGGGGATGTAGAGCTAGGGGCTCGAACCTCGAAACACATCTTGGTCTTTGCGTTTGATCCAATTTCTCTCAACTCTACTCTTTTTACATTTGTGCAAGTATCATCCATTCATATCATCATATGTACTTGTTTGTGTTTTGAGCATTGTTTCATATTGCCTTGCATATATTTCTATTGCAATTCATCTATACTTGCTTGGCTTAATTGTGTGCATTGTATTGCTATATCCTTGATTGCTTGGATTGCTTGTGTGTGTGTTTCATCATAGCATTTCATTCTTTACTTGTTCGATCATATCTCATACAACACGGTTGCATTGCGCACCTCTAACCCATTCAAGGGGAATTGGGAGGAAGGAGTTCAGAACCTCGAAAGGGGTATTCGGCTCTTAGTCGTGTTTTGAGAGATCGTTGCATCACTCATATTCACTTAAGTTTAAAAAGATCATTAGATTAGCATTTACACCTATTCACCCCCCCTCTAGGTGTATTTCAATTGGTATCAGAGCTAGTGCTCCTGATACTTAGGCTTAACATCCTAGGAGTGATCCATTTGCTTGCTAATCTCATTTGCATTTGTTTGTTTGCACATTCATATATAGTTTACCATGGACTTCATGACCCCACCTAGCTTTGACCCTTCCAACATTGATATTTGGAAGTATAGGATGTCCATGTACCTAAAAACCCTAGGTTTGCATGTCTTCCTTGCCGCCACCAAGAGATGTTATCTTGGTGATTGCAATCATATAGGGGCCAATGCACAAGCCCTAGAGGCTATTAGAAGCACTTTACCTAAAGAATATCTTTTACGTGTTTCTAATCTTGATTCCGCTTTTGCAGTGTGGAACAAGTTAACAACAACCACCACCTCCAAGCTTCAATTGCCAATCCAAGAAGAGGAATCTAGTGGAGAATCCGATCCACAATGCTTCATGGTCCAAGGGAATGACTCCCTTGAGGTACAATCGGAAACTCAACTAGATAGTAATGATTATGCTAGTTCTTCAAATGATTATGTTGATCCCCATGCCTTAAATGAAGAACTATCTATTGTGTGTGAAAAATTAATTGAGAAGTATAAAATTTTGAAAAAGAAAAGTCTAGATATTGAAAAAGAAAATGAATGTTTGCACTCTAGACTTGATTGTGTTTTGCAAGAGAAAGTTGAGGTCTATAATGAAAGGGATTCATTGAGATCTCAATTGGAACTTGCTTTAAAAGAAAATAACTTTTTGAAAAATAAAAATGATTGTGATAATGTTTTGAAAAATAATGATGTTTTATCTTCAAAGATTGAATTTGTTTTAAGAGAAAATGAGTCTTTGAAAAATGAAATTGTTTTCATTACAAAAGAATTAGACATTTGTGTTAAGAAAAATGAATCTTTGAAAATTAAGATTGATTCACATGTTTGCCATGCTAGGGTAGTATCACACACACCTCCTAATGCATGTACCTCTTCTTCTAAGATAAATGATGATATTTGTATGTTAAAGAAGAGAGTAGATTGTTTGGGCTCCACTATGAGCCAATGTGCCATGAACCACACTCGTTTGGAATCCTTGGTTCGAAAGAAACAAGTTCCAACTTTTATGCATGCATACCCTACACGGCATACACATGCTCCTCACGGACACACTCCTCACATGTATGCTCATGTGTACACATGTACACATTGTGGCCGAAAAGGTCATCTTGCTAAATTTTGCTATGATCGTTTACATGTTGAAAATTTAGCCAAGAAATTTGTTTGGGTTAGAAATGAGACTAATCCCCATGGACCCAAAAGACAATGGGTACCAAAGACCACCCCTCCTTTATTTGATGTAGGTGTGGGCTCTCACATGACGTGAGAGTAATGACACCTTGGAGTGGATGCGTTCCGGACTTAAAGGAAATCTATTGGATGCATCACTTTCAAGGGAAGATTTGGTGGAGATGACCACCATGTTTTGGAGACAAGGAGAGTTGCTTCTTCGATTTTGGTAACAATCCTTACTCCCATTTATTGTTTACATGCTTTCCATGTTTTAATGTTTATAGCATGTTTTTGATGTCTATGGATTAGTATGTTCATTCCATGTTTATTAGATCCTTGACATACATGTATAGTATTTGAGACACATATGCTTATATGAACCCATACTTAGTGTTCTCACTTATGTTTAAACTATAATGTACATCATGAATCTAATACATGTGAATTCACATAATAATCATGTTTTAGTTTTCCATGATGACTTTTATCATGATGATTTTTATATGTGTTTTTGATGCTTCATGTTTTGAATATATGTTTAAGTGTTAGTTTTCATTAAAACTAGTTATATACTTGTACATAGAGTGGGCTACAAATAAATCTATATATAGTTGGAATTGAATGCTTATTTGAACCCATTAGATGTGCTAGTATAGTCTAGTTTTGATGATTCATACATATTAAACTTGTATTCTCATTTTTGAATTAGCTTTATGATTGTGTATTTCACTTCATGTATATGTTTGTATTGCCAAACTTTAAGATATACATGTATACCCCTTGAGTCATTTGCCTTTCATGCAAATCTATATTATGGACTCAAATTGTGTTTAGGGATATGTATGTATACTTCTTGGGTTGACAAATCATACATATACCTTGAAAAGAATTGGTATCAAATTGTTTTAATGAAAAGCTAAATTTTCATACTTTTCATGCTTTTCATGTTTTCATGATTGTCATGTTTATTGTGTCAATATTTAACTTCATGTATATGTCCATCTTATCCAAACTATTGACTATACATGAGTATCCTTTTTGAGCCACGTGCCTTAATGCATATATCTTGTGGACTCTTTATGTTTGGATATGTATGTATATTTTAGCTTGTATTAGACATACATATGCCTTGAAGATTAAATAAGGAGTTTTATATGATTTTTCATGTTTTTGATAGAATTATGTTTTAAGGAATAATTGAGCTCAATGAAATATTTTTCATGATTATGATCTTCACATATTATTTGTACACTCATATCTACTGCTCATGTTTTGTTTCTCATGAGTTATGCTTTATTGGTTAGAGTGATGATTATCATGTGAATTTCAATTTTGTTTTATTCCTTACTTGAAGGATTTCGTGCTAGTTAACAAATTTTCCATTTAACTAGTTGCGGCGTTCTTCATTTTGGTAGTGATTTTCAAACAAAACTACATTTTCAAATCTATCTTTGAAAACCCCTACCTTCAAAGGGCGGTAGGATGGGAGATCATGTTCATGTATGCCCTAAATTGAAAATCTTTAAAACTTGAATTATGATTGGGTGGTAGATAATATGATGTATACACTTGAACTTATTGTTATGTCAATTGGTATCATTGAACTCTTTCAATTGGTATCATTTTGATCTTCTTGTATACTCATATATGTCTTTGTATGTATGTATGCTTTAAATTCCAAGTATATCAATTTCTATTGGTATCTATCTTTCATACATATATATGTTTGTGTTTATGCTAGTGCTTGAGTTTCAATTTGTTTAAATTGATTACTTTTAAATTGTTATCAAGACTATGCATGACTTTAGTTTGTATTTCATAAAGGGGGAGAAAATATGATTTTGTATTTCAATTGGTACTTGTACTCCCACTCTTTATGATTAAAAGTTGTTATTTTAAATATATGATATCAACATCAAATTTGGTTAAATATATTTAAAATGAATAATTCTTACAATTGGTATCAATGTTTCTATGTAAAATCTTTTAAATTGGTAAAACTTTTACAATTGGTATCATATTTGAGAAATTCAAAATTGGTATGTTTAATTACAATTGGTATCTAAAAAAAAAAATTTGTTTTAAAGAAAATATTCAAAGTTTTGATTTGTATTTCCTATATGCAAGGAGAGCTTAACATCTCTCTTACATATAGATTCATGTTGAGTATATTATAAATTGAGGAGATTGACAACTCTTCTTTATATGATATACGTGTGTAGGGGGAGCTTCACATCTCCTCTTATGCATTACATAATATGTGTTATGTGAATTGGGGCTTGTCATCCCTTCTTCATGTAATGCATATGTGTAGGGAAGCTAACTTAGCGTCTTCCTCTTCATGAATGTATATAGCATATAACATATATTGATTCTTGTTTATTGGTATCAAGATGCTTCATTGACATATTTTCAATTGATATCACGTTTTTAAAGTCACCCCTTATTGACTTTGTTTTTTTGTTTTAGACAAAAAGGGGGAGAACTTTGTTTGTATTGTTTTGGTTGACAAAAAGGGGAAGTAAGATTTTTACCCCTCATTTTATTTATGGTTTTTTGATTATTCACCCCTTTGTTGATGATTGACAAAAAGGGGGAGAAGAATTTGAGTTTTGTTTTTATATATGCATAATTGTGTTTTTGCATATACTAAGTTCATGCATAGCAAATAAATAATAAGATATGATGCATGCTTTTGTTTAGTATCATGTGCTTTCATTGCATATATATTATGTTTATTGTGATGCATGAGTTAAGGGGGAGCCTTCTTTGAAGCTTAACTTTAATCCATGCATATATAACTCCATGAGTTTTGTCATCATCAAAAAGGGGGAGATTGTTGGCCCAATGGCCTTCCACTCTAGTTTTGATGATGATCAACACTCATGTAGTTATGTTTACTAATATTCTTGTGTTTCTAAGTTTCAGATCATTAACAGGATATTAGTTGGTGATTAGCTTCAACAAGATGATTAGAAGCTTATCATGGTGATTCTGGTGCCAAAGCTTAAAGATCATACCTTTGCACTTGGAGAATCACGGAGTTTTGGAGCAAGTCTACTTGAAGATGAAGATCGTCAAGAAGACTTAGGTATCCTAGTTTAGATAGAGTTTTAGATCCATTTGTAAAGCTTAGTTTAGTTGATATGCTCAAGTGCACAAATCACACACGTTTTATGATTGAGTTTTGGTTTTCATGAATAATAGATCAAAACAAGTTTACATATGTTATATGTATAGTAGATGTTTTCTATTTATACATACATGCTTTAACTTGGTAAACAAACTTATTTTGACTATCCTATTCATGTTTTGGAAAAATCAAGTTTGACAAAAATACAGGATTTGTTTTTGATAAAATTTGCAAGACACAAAAATGAATTGATATGTTGATATATTGTCTTGAAATTTTTATCACAAGTTTATGTTTCAATATAAAATGACAAAACAATTTTTATGGAATTTTCAGAAAAGATAAAAGATTTTTATAAAATATTTTTTCCAAAAATTCTGACCTTGATTTGTGCTGACAGGCTGGTCGGTCGACCGTGTCGGTCGACCGCACCAAGGGGCCGGTCGACCGACCCGGTCGACCGACGTGCACAGACGTGCACGTCTGTTAGGCACAGATCCGGTCGACCGGGTCGGTCGACCGATGTGAGAGTTCTGCTCTCTGGAAGTTTTCGGTCGACCGGGCCGGTCGACCGGTAGTGCCCAACGGTCACTTTTCTGACCGTTGGCGGTCGACCGGGCCGGTCGACCGGTGGCTGTCAGAACTGCCACATCAGCCTAACGGCTATATTTTTCTAGGGGCTATATAAACCCCAATATTTGGAGTTTTTGGCTAAGATTTTTGGGCTGTTTTTCTTACATTCTCTGAAGCTAAAAGGAAGTTTTTAAAAGAGTTTTAAGTGCTAACAAGATTTATTCTTTGTGTTTTTTAAGGGTTTTGGAAAAATCAAAGAAATAGGAATTTGGGATTTATGTATTAGCTTTTCATTCCTTATCTTTTACAAGAAATTTCCCAAGTGTTTTCTTTGAGTTCTTGTTTTCCAAAACACTTAGTTTTCCACTTGAGCTATATCTTCTATCCTAAGTTATTAGGATCTTTGTTTTGTGTGGAAAAAGAAAAGAGAAAAAGAAAGAGAAGTGTTTGAGGTTGTTGTTGTAAACCTCATTGTTGTAAAACACCCTTTTACTTGTGAATCCCTCTTAGGTAGAGGTGATCGGGTGATTGTGAGTTGTGAGCCTCTTCGGTAGAGGTTATTTGTTGTATTTGGCTACGGGCCGTATCCCTCTTCGGTAGAGGTGGATTGTGGTTGTATAGCCTCGGTGGCTTTGTAAGGTTGAGAGAGGAGTTTGGTACTCCTATAGTGGATTGGGAAATCCTACACGGTGGTGTAGGCGGGGATGTAGAGCTAGGGGCTCGAACCTCGAAACACATCTTGGTCTTTGCGTTTGATCCAATTTCTCTCAACTCTACTCTTTTTACATTTGTGCAAGTATCATCCATTCATATCATCATATATACTTGTTTGTGTTTTGAGCATTGTTTCATATTGCCTTGCATATATTTCTATTGCAATTCATCTATACTTGCTTGGCTTAATTGTGTGCATTGTATTGCTATATCCTTGATTGCTTGGATTGCTTGTGTGTGTGTTTCATCATAGCATTTCATTCTTTACTTGTTCGATCATATCTCATACAACACGGTTGCATTGCGCACCTCTAACCCATTCAAGGGGAATTGGGAGGAAGGAGTTCAGAACCTCGAAAGGGGTATTCGGCTCTTAGTCGTGTTTTGAGAGATCGTTGCATCACTCATATTCACTTAAGTTTAAAAAGATCATTAGATTAGCATTTACACCTATTCACCCCCCCTCTAGGTGTATTTCATTATGGTCCAAGGGGATAACCCCCTTGAGGTAAACACCGAATCCGATGATGAGAACATGTCATATGATGAGCTATCTACTTTTTGTCATCTATTGCTTGAAAAATATGACATGATTAAAAAGAAAAATAAAAATTTGAAAAAGGACATTGCTTGCATGCATAAAGAACATGATTCATTTAGAAGTAACATTGCATGTTTAGAAAAGATAACAAAAATTTGAAAAAGGATTTTGATTGCATGCTTAAAGAAAAGATTCATTAGCAAATAAAATGGCATGCTTAGAAAAAGAAAATGAAGTTTTGAAAAATGTTTCTCTCATGTCTAAATTAAATGATTTATGTGAAGGGAACACTATTTTGAAAGATAAAATCATTTTGGTGGAAAAACAAAAGGAAGTTGTTTTTCAAGAAAATAATTCTTTAAAAAGAAAGATTTGTGAAAAAGAAAAGAATTTGTTTCGAAAAAGAAAAAGAAAAATGATCATATATCTCACCATGCTTTACATGCCACCTCTAGTGAGATTAATGTTTTGAAAAATAAGATTAATAATTTGAGTTCAACCTTGAACTCTTGTGCATTCAATCATACTAGATTGGAGTCTATGTTTTCAAAGAAACAAACTCCATCCTTTCATGCACATCATCATGCTTATGTTGCACACCATGATCATACACACTCACATAAGCATACTAAGGTGTACGTATGTACACATTGTGGCCGCAAAGGCCATTTAGCAAAGTTTTGTTATGATAATATTAATTCTCTAAATTTTGCTAATTATAAAAATGTTTGGGTTCCTTACAAGACTAACCCCAAAGGACCCAAGAAAATATGGGTACCAAAACCCCCACCATTTGCTTTTGATGTAGGTGAGGGCTCTCACAAGACGTGAGAGGATTGGTGCCTTGGTAGTGGATGCAATGGACTTGATGGACATACATTTGGATGCATCACTATCAAGGAGCTTTGGTGGGACAACCACCATGTTAGGAGCTTTGGTATTGGTAACAATCTCTAAACTCCTACTTTTCATGTACATGCTTTTAATTTCATATATCATATAGCATGTTCATATTTTTGTGTGCTTCATGTGGTATTTACATGCTTAGATGTAGAATGTGTCAAACTTGCATTTATACATATACAAATAGTGAATTACAATTGATTCATATATGATTGAACTTCATGCTCATTTGTATCCACTTTATGCATATGTATAGACTAGTTTTGATGTTTCTCTTTTATACATGTTTTACCTTATTTTTATGCTTTACTTCATGTATATATTTTAATTCAAATCTAATAAATATACATGTATACCCGTGAGTCTCTTGCCTTTATGCAAACATCATTAATAGACTCTTCTATATTTGGGATATGTATGTGTATTGTTAGGATTGGATTAATCATACATATACCATGAAGATTAGTGTTTTGATGAAAAATGATTTTTCGTGTTTTTTTTGTTGAAAATGTGACTTATGATCTTTTTGAGCTTCATTGACTATTTTCATAAAAATGCTATTTACATGATAGTTTAACACTCACACTTTTGTTAAAAATATTTTGAGCCTTATAGACCATGAGTGCTTAAATTTTTGTGTATCTAGTTAGGTTTATGAAAAACATAAATTTGAAGGATCTTTAACTAGTTTCTCAAAAACAATTTATACTAGTTATTTATTCTTCAAATAGTTTTTGAGATTGACACATGATTCTATTTTTCTCAAAATTTGATGCTTCATGATTTGAATATTAGTTTATATGTTAGTTCTTGTCAACACTAGGATTTATACTTGTACATATCATGGGCCACAAATAAATCTATTTATATTTGTGCTTGAATGCTTATTTGAACCCATGAAATGTGCTTGTATTGCTTAGTTTTGATGATACATACATTTTTAAACTTGTATTCTCACTTTTTGAATTTGATTTATGATCATGTGCTTTCATTTCATGTATATGTGTATTTTGCCAAACTTTAAGATATACATGTATACCTCTTGAGTCATTTGCCTTTAATGCAAATCTATTTATATGGACTCAATTGTGTTTAAGAGATATGTATGTATACTTATTGTGTTGTCAAAACATACATATATCTTGAAATATAATTTTTTTAAAAAAATGTGATGATTTAAAGGAATATTGAGATTAATTGACATTTTTGCTTTATTCCTTGCTTGAAGGATTTCGTACTAGCTTTAAAACATTTTCATATTAACTAGTGCAAATTCTTCATTGGTAGAGTATATGATAAGCTTACTCTTCAATTGGTATCATTGGATATTTTCAATTGGTATCAATATGATTTTTATATACTCATATTTTGATTGTATGTATGAATGCTTTCAAATTTAAATTATATCAATTTCTATTGGTATTATCTTTTCATACATATATGTGATCTATTTGCTAAGCTTAATTCAACTTTCAATTTTTAAAGCTTATGCAATATGTTTTCAAGATTGATATCAAAATTCAAAAAAAAAATGTTTACTTGATATCTCAAAATGTGTCTTATTAAGAAAAGTTGAAAATTTTAAAAGAAAAATTCAAAATTTTTGATTTGTATTTCCTATATGCAAGGAGAGCTTAACATCTCTTCTACATATAGATTCATGTTGAGTATATTATAAATTGAGGAGCTTGACAACTCTTCTTTATATGATATACGTGTGTAGGGGGGCTTCACATCTCCTCTTATGCATTACATAATATGTGTTATGTGAGTTAGGGCTTGTCATCCCTTCTTCATGTAATGCATATGTGTAGGGAAGTTAACTTAGCGTCTTCCTCTTCATGAATGTATATCGCATATAAATCTTTATTGATTGATTTGTATTACCCCTTCTTGATCTCTTTGTTTTTGACAAGAAGGGGAGAAAAATTTGTTTGATTTGATTTCACTTTGAACCCTTTGTTGATGATTGACAAAAAGGGGGAGAAGTATTTGAGTTATATGCATGTTTTCATTGTTTAAGGGGGAGAAGTATTTGTCTTCCTTGTTAGTTATGCATATATTTTTGTATTGCAAATAGGAGAAAAAGAAATAGGCAAAAAAGATTTTGATTTATGCTTGTTGCATGTTTTATCTCCATACTTGCATACATGTTTATGTGCTTCATTGTCATACATTATTATTTTGTGTCATGCATGAGTTAAGGGGGAGCTTCTTTGAAGCTTTACTTTAATCCATGCATATATAACTCCATGAGTTTTGTCATCATCAAAAAGGGGGAGATTGTTGGCCCAAAGGCCCATCACTCTAGTTTTGATGATGATCAACTCATGTAGTTATAGTACTAATGATCTTGTGTTTAATTAGTGACAGATTTGTTATCAAGATCTTAGTAGGTGCATAGCTCAACAAAGGATAAAAGGTCAAGATTTGGAGCTAGCACGGTGTGATCCAAGGAGCTTTTGGATCAAGCTTGGACCAAGTCAAGAAGATGAGAAGCCTTCAAGGGAAGACCTCAAGATCAAGACTTGTGTCTAGGTATAAGACTTTTATATTTTAGATAAAATATAAAGGATAGAATAGTTGGTGGATTGCTCAAGTATATATCACACACACACTCTTGATTTACTTGTCTTTTCATAAAAGAATTTTCAGATTTAGAAAAGACTTTCTTTTTGGAAAAACATAGTTTTGGTTTTTGGTATTCAAAGTTATATGTTTCAACCAAAACCTTATTTAGAACCTAATGTTAAAAACATAGATATTTCATCTTAATTGTGTAGTGGATCATATCCATACACATTATACTTTAAAAGTATATCTTGTTTTTGTATTTGATGAAGATTTGGAAAAACATGTTTTTGAAAAAATATTGTTTTGGAAAAACAGTTTTTATCATGAGTCAAATACTTCCAAGTTACAAAAATAGTCCAATCCTTTATAACATGCCTTGATTTTGTGCAAGCATGTTTGTATATCAAAGTATATTGGTAAAACTATTTTTGTAGAATTTCTTTGTATTTATGGGATTTTATATCAGCCAAAAAGACAAACCTTTTAATCCCAGTTTTCTGTTTCAGGCTTCAGATAAGTCGACTTGGCATTCTTTATAGTCGACTTGGTCTGAAGTCGGTCAACCGGCTCGGTCGACCGACGTGCACAAACGTGCACGCCTTTGTGCACTGGAGGACGGCCGACCGGCTCGGTCGACCGCTCCAGAGAGCTCTGCTCTCTGGAAAGTTCGGCCGACCGTACCGGTCGACCGACAGAGAGTTCACTCTCTGCTCCAGTTGCCCGGTCG
This sequence comes from Agave tequilana, assembly GCA_038442645.1. Classification (NCBI taxonomy): domain Eukaryota; kingdom Viridiplantae; phylum Streptophyta; class Magnoliopsida; order Asparagales; family Asparagaceae; genus Agave; species Agave tequilana. The sequence continues at coordinate 38,202 of JAVJIF010016826.1, read as the reverse complement.
ACCCGGGCTGTCGACCGGAGGCTCCAACGGTCGGATTTTTGACCGTTGGCGGTCGACCGGCAGCTCTGACAGAACCCAACGGCTATATTTTTCTGGCCTATAAATTGGGGGTTCTTGTCATTGTTTTGAGCCAAGATTTAGAAATAGTTTTAGAGCCAGTTTTTCCCACTCTTTTCAGAAGTTTTTCTCCACAAAATAGAGAGCAAATATTTCCTATCTAAAGGGAAGATTTTAACAAGAGTGTTTAAAGTGATTTCTTGAGTTTTTCACCATAGTTCTTTCCTTGCTTTCTCACAATCACTTGAGCTATCCATTGCCTTATCTATCCATAAGATTGTGTTGTGAGAGTTTGTAATTGGTGATCAAAGTGTTGTAGATCACCAAAGATTTCATCTTTGTACTTTGAGGAGACGGGCAAGTGTGCTCGTGGTGGTTTAGAGTTCTTGTGTGAACTCGGTGATTTGAGGTGCGGCCTCGGCGAGCTAGTGAGCTTGCGTGTGTACGGGACTAAGGAGTCCGAGGGCTTGTAGGTGTTGCGGCACCGAGGAGAGATCCATTGGGATCTTGCATAGTGGAAATCCTTCGTGTGTCGAAGGCGGGGATGTAGAGCAAGTGTGCTCGAACCTCGAAACATACCCTTGTGTTTGCGATTGCCATCTCTCTCTCTATCTCCTTTATATCTTGCATAGCTTATATTGTCTTTACATTTATATGCTTGATATATCTTGTGTGCATAATTGATATATATACTTGCGTGGGATTGTTGCTAACACTTGTATTCAACCAAGAGAGCCAACGCGGCACCTCAACCCATTCAAGGAGAATCTAGAGGAGTTTGTCCAGAGCCCTTCACGGGGAATTCGGCAACACTCTTTAGTTATACGTGGTGTTTAGTGTAAAAATTTTAATTAGGTCATAATTGTTTTAGCTTCCGCATTATTTGGCATTAAGTGACCACAAGATTAGCCATCACCTATTCACCCCCCCTCTAGGTGAACTTACAAAATATCCTTACACAAGATCTAAACAGTAAACAAACAACCTAAACCAAAGTCTTCTTGCCGATCTTCTTCCTCAAGACAACTCGATCCAAACATGATCCATGAGCTTGACTCCTTTCGAGTACTTGATGCGATCTTGAAGCTTGAGCTCTTGAATCAAGATATGATAGCTTCAAAACTTGAATTTGAATTATTTGTTGAAGCTAAACAACTACTAAGATCTTGAACAATATCTGAAACTTAATAAACACAAGATCATTAGTAGCTTAACTTCATTAGTTAGTCATCATCAAAACTAAGGTGAAGGGCCTTTGGGCTAACAGCTTCATGTCTGATTCGCATCGTGTTCGAAGCAGCTTTTTTTTATAATGCCCTGATTTTGTGTATACGGAGACGTTACTATGACGTATATATGCAAGGCGAAAATACCCTCACAGATATACGCTGAGCATTAGTACAGGAAAGAATCAGAGTACAAACGTATATGGTGCACTATACATTCCAACATATGAATACAGTTACAAAGTTATCACAGGATGTGACATAATATTACATGAACATTACATCACCAAGATGCGTGAATATGAAATATACAAGAATGAACAGTATAAAAAAGCTTTCATGAGCTACAATAGGGAAACTCAAGAGCCGAGCAGGGGCCCTAGAAGAAAAGAGCACCGAATGATCCACCGATGATCCATACTTCGGCTGCACTATTCTGATCAACAACAAGGAGCCCAACACGATTCAAGATTCAAAATCTGGACATGAAGGTCCAGGGGAGTCAGAAAGCTACCTAATGAGTATGTAAAATGAAGCCAAGTGGTGTGCATGGGCAAACACACGTGTAAATGATCAAGTGATGTGATTCCGGCATACGGGTATAAGCATTGACTAGTAAGCTTAAATGGGAAATCCGAATTTAGTAGAAAAGCTTAAAATTCAATAAATGCATGTGTATCAATAAATCCGAATAAAGAAAGCATGTACTGAAAACTGAATCGAAAGCATAGGTACACATAAGCATACAGTGAGACCTCAAGTATTATATTAAATATGAATATGGATAAAACTAGTTATACAAGCTCAGACTTTGAATTCATGAGATTGATGCGTCGAGGGGATAATCCAAACAAGAAAACCCTCATCTATGTACCATATGCCCCATGTCGCTATCATCTGAGTTCATACAATCTGAGTTGTCCTCAAAGTAACATAACAAGAGTGTGTCTAGAGTAATCATTGTATCATGGAATAATATATACAAGTGATGAGTAGGATAACTTAATCGTATAACAATAACAATCAGTGTCGTCTATTATTATAATCACTTCCTTCCAGTGTCCCATACCATTGCCGTTCACACTGGAGTTTGCCATCCAGCAGAACGCATCTGGACTTTGATACGCGGATATCATTATCCGTATGAGACAATGACTCAATAACACCCGCTCCTGACATTATTAATATTAATAATTAAGTTAGGCCTAGTACATAACAGTGTCTGGTGTCACACATCAAGAGTCGGTGATCGGTAATCAGTACACGTGTTAGCAGCATAACAACTAATTATTAAATTATTATTATTAAGACTCGTTCGATTCATATGTTTTGGCATGTGTTACCGGTAGACATACATTCACATGTGAATAAGACGAGTTAAATTATTGGAAACTGATGGAAAATCAATTTATCATGTTCATAATGGGCCCTGTGCATACCCTGGATAACGGCCACACATGATTGGGTCTGGACCCCAATCCCAGCTGCTAGGCCGTAAGGGTCTTAGCCCTGGAAGGATGGATTTGGACAGGGGTGCTAGTACACCCCACCAGAACACCTATGGCTTCAGATCGTTCTGAATAGTGTTGCCACATCGAACCATTATGAAGATGTACTTATTGAAGTCCATCAGTTTCCCCCGCACTGGTGTAAATTGTCCAATTATTACAGATTTTATGTAATTATCTATTTACAGGAATAGCAGGAGCATGATACAGGAGTAACAGGAGTACATGAGTACAATAGTACTGGAGATACAGGATTACTGTACATAATAGGATATAATAATTGGATTCCCGTAAATATGATAATCATAAGTCATGTGATTAACATGTCAAGTGTCAAGTATCGATGTCAGATGTCAGGTAATCAGCAGGTCTTGTGACAAGATACAGGAGAACAATATAATTAAACATTTCAAACTCTTCACAACCATATTAAAACAATATAAAAGCAGCATTGCAGCTACACACACAGACAAGCAGAGCTGAGCAAGGCTGAAAGCAAGGATAACGAATAATGTTTAATCACTAAAGCGCTTGGCAGAGCTACAGGGATGACTCGGCTTAAAATGCGAGTTTGAGATCCGGCAGAGTTTCACCTAAGCGAGTGTAGTGATAAAAGTACTGAACGCTAAACATGCCTATTAGGCAGAGCAAAAGAGAGACTCGATGGTTTAAGCGTACCTCCTTTCAGGGAGTGAGCGGGAGCCCAAACGGGCTAATGGGGCCAGAAGGCCGAGAAGGTACTTGCAGAAGATATTAGTACCACACAAGCACACATTTAAACAGGAGAAATAATAATGGGAAATTATAAATCGGTCGACCTCGCGGCAGTCTTACACGAAACCAGAAGGTATAAGACTGAAGTTTATTGGATAGTCCAGTTCGAAGGCTGAGTAGGCAAAACTACTCCGCCAAAGCTACCACTAAACCCATAAGGGTATTGGGGGACCCATTGGGTAGCTGATCGGGGCGGAACCAGCACTCGAAAATGTATATTCTATAAAATCAATAAAATTATGTATGTGTGTTAATGTTCCCTCGATACTTTCGTTATAGCATTGGCTCAACAGGTCGAATTCACAGGGACAAGAGGCAATAGAAGCATTAACAGTTCTTATTCACGTATTATGTTAACAATTTCTTCTTTGTAAAAGAATAAGAAAAAGAAATAAAAGAAAAGAAATCCAGAAGTGATCGGTGAATAAGACGATGAAACGGCGATGCGAAAATAAAAGAGAAATAGTTTTAAAAACAAAAAGAAAATGAAACAAGGATGAACTAAGAAGTTGGTGAAAACAATGAAGAAAATGATAAAGGGGTTTGAAATTGATTTTTAAAATAAGATAAAAGAAAACTCACGGCTACTAACTATTAATTGCTCCACTAACCATGCTAGCCTCTTAGTGATAGTTACCTCACATGGATCCTTACACATCACTAATCCTTGGTTTCAAGAGACGATATAAAGTATGGCTCATGAGATTGTTCTTCTACATTTAAATAACACGTCCATACCACATAACAAGTTGTAAGGTACTACTAAATCATTAAAACCAAGTAGAGGTGAGCATGAAATAAAGAAGACATTGCAAGTTAGCTTGTTAGTGGGTTAGATATTAGAATGATAGAATCCATCATCATGAGTCATCTATGGCTCTTTCAAGAGTAAGGCCTTATAGAGGCTATTAGATTCATGTGGATTATCAAGTAAGTGGTTAGATAGTTAGTGGTTAGTAGTTAAATTGCAATGAGAAGAAAAATTAGCTAAGTATCATGTAGAAGATGGAGAAGATTACAATAAAAAGGAAAGGAGACACCTTTATATAGATTGTCACCATCTATTACATCAATATCTCTTTATCTCTCTCTGAATCATATCAACCCTACTACAAGATCTAAAATGAAATGAAAATACAAAATAAAAAAAGAAAGGAAAAGAACAACACCTACACTAAAAGAGATAAAATCTAGCGTAGTTCTCAATCTGCTTTGTTTCTGGCCAAACCTTGCAGTATTTATAAGCAAAAGAAGAATCTGGAAGGCGAGACGAGGCCACGCGTCAAAAATCGACGCGTGGGCCCACCATATTGCCGCGGAAACATGGCTTTTGTCGCGTTTTCACGGTAATACCAGGGACTTAGGTCCCTGGTTTTGGTGTGTTGATTCATCTCGCTTCAGAGACCTTCCAGATATGCTCAGATTCGGTTATTTGCTTTCAGATTTTTGTCAAACACCCGTCCAACGTCTAGATTCAATGTATCTTCTAAAAACTCTCTACCTTGGCCTCCACGAAATCCGGATTTAATTACCGAAAAATGGGTATAATTAAGCTCTTATTACTCCTTTGCCCCTAGACTCTTAGTTATCTCCAAAATAGACCAAAACACGGGTGAGAAATATCATTTTATTAATACATTGATAGAAAAATACAATGTAATAATGCAAAATTGTGGAGTAATCACATCTCCACACTTATCTTTTTGCTCGTACCGAGCAAAACAATAAAAAGAAAAACTATACTATAAATATTATTACACCACTTTCGCAGGTGACACGATTGCAGTGAGCATGTGCAACAAGTCGTTAAACCTCTAGGTTTCCCCTAGAGGAGGAGTGTTGTCTCCTAAGAATTTTTAGTGAATTGCACCCACAAAATTTATAAAGAAAGAAAAACAAAAGTTAGTATTTTGAAAACGCATTTTGAAATAGAGTTAAGTTTTTAAAATATTTTTGCAAAAATTTAAGCGATCTAAGATCATAAGTCCACCAAAAATTATTCTCCCTAAACGAATCTATATGTAAGATCTTATCTTCAATTAAGGTAAGAATTTAAAATTGGATCGAATATTTTATCGTTCATAAAACCTAGATAATATGCACTTTGTGACAGTGAAAATTTTTGGGATTTCAACTCCAACCATCAAGCCATTTATTTATATATGTATATTTTTCTTTTTTTCTTCCCTTATTTTTCTTAGGCTTTCTAGTTTACTCGGGTAGTGAGTCTTTAACCGATGACTCCCAGACTAGATGGTCTTAGGGCACCAGATGAGAAAATATCCCTCGAGTTTAAGGACTCGAGTAAGCAAGGCCACAAAACTAAGAGAAATTATTTGTTTCTCATGACCACTATTAGGCGTGAATAATCATGTTTCTTGAGGTATAGTTATCCAGCTTAATAAGTGTTTTTTCATATATACCGTATATATTTTTTTTCTTTTTATTTATTTTTATTTTATGGTATTTTAGGTCTTTGTTTCCATCTCCAAAAATGTGTAGGTGAGAATTGCATACTATCTAAGGCAAAAAATTTCAGATAAAATTATCTCTCCAATTTCTCTTACTTAGCCTATAATTTTAAACAAGATCCATTATTTTGACTAGGTTTAAGATATCATAGTTAAGGCTTCCTTAGTTTCTAAGATCATCTTAATTTTCTTAAAAATAGATCAAAACTTTGTCTCTTGTTTCAAAAAATTTTTTAAAGAAAGGAAAAATTCTATACAAAAGGGAAGATTTCTAAAAGTATCCTAAAAGAAGTGAAAAAGAAATAAAATCTAAAAGCTCTCTGTTAGTAAACCCTCCCCCCACACTTATCTCATGCATTATCCTCAATGCATCATGAATGTATGTATGCATGAAACAAATAGAGAGGGAAGAAAAAAACTACCTCAAGATGGTGGTCTGATTGGTCCACGAAATGCGACCCAATCCAATTTGTGTGGAGTTCGGAGAAACCCACCAGAGACCTCTATAATACCACCCATTAAAATGATGTATATATGAATGATTTTTATTAGAAATTTTACCCCATCTAATTTTCAAATTTTCAGAATAGTTTCAGAATCAATTTTTTCAACACTTTTGTCCCAAAATGGAGTATGAAAAGATGGAATGATTGGTTTTGGCTCAGGAAGTACATGAATCGACTAAGCAATTTGACTTAAGTCAAGTAAAGTTCAGGAGTCAAAATTGGTTCAGGAATCAGGTCCAAATCAAGAAATTAAAATTCTAGTCCACATCATTTTCCCACGATGGAATGTGACTTTCTAAGATAGGTGATTCAAGTTCAAGAATGACAGGTATGAGAATCAAAACTGACATTAAAATGTTGCTCATGTTGGGCAACAAAATAGGAGTCAATATTGATTCAAAAATTTGAACTGGATCACAAATTTGAGGATCTAAGTCACATTCCTTATTGAGTTCAATTTCATAAAATGAGAACTTGCCAATTTATCAATGGGACTTTCAAAAGTATGAATTGGTCAAGTTCAATTTGTTGATCATAAAAGATTGGTGATTCAATTTCATGATGGATTGGCACATGATCCAATGTTAACTCGAAAAAAGGATTGAAGTAGGTAAAGATATCGGAGTCAACATTGAATCAAGAAGTGAAATTGAATTACCAAGTTATGGTGCAAGATCATATTCATTCTCAAGTGCAATTTCAGAAAAAAGATAACCTGCCAAAATATCAATGTGATTTTCAAATTTTGGGGTTTGGTCAAGTTCAAATGGGTGTGCTGAAATTGAATCTTGATTTTCAAAACAACATAATTCGTGGTCTAGATAGAGTTAGGATATTTTGATTGGTCAAAGGTTGATAAGAGTGAGTTTCTTCATTCCTATGAATGTTGACCAATTAACTCAGTTGTGCTTCTAACCTATCAATAAACTGAGTAAAAGATTTTTGAAATTGTTATGAGGTCTCATGCAAGATTTCTATACTCTTTTCTAGCTCAGATTTTTCTTCGAATGGTTGTTCTAGAAAGAGAGTGTAGGAATATTGGTTTTGAAAAAATTATGAAGATTGTGAGTCCATGTTTTGAAATTGTTGCTCAGACTCACGCAAGAGTTCCTCAGTCAATTCCAAGATGAATGTTTGATCATTATGAAGAGGTGGGACTGAATAAGACTCTTGATAATATTGTGAAATTGGGAAGGCCAACATTTTCTGAAATTGTCGCTCGGCCTCTTGTAGGTTGGCTTCTATACTCTTTTTTAACTCAGATTTTTCTTCAATTGGTGGTTGTAGAAAAGGAGTATAGGAAGCAAAATTGAAAAATGAATATTGTGAAAATTGTGGATAAGGTGGTTGAACATTTAACTTCGGGGAGGAGAATTCCCATTGACTATGTTAAGAGTTGAAATTATTTTTGAAATTATGGTCATAAGATTGGGGGTATGTATTATATTGATTCAGATAAGTCCAAGCCAGTGTATTTGGTTGGTTCATATTATAAAATGCAGGGTTAGAATTATCCGAATCAAATGGGATCAGTGTGAAATATGGATTCATATTAAGATTGAAAGAATTGTTGTTGTTGAATTCCATTTCAGAAACAATCACAAACAAAAAAAGAAAAAGCAACAAACAAAAAGAAAAGAAAAAATATCAAAACCAAGCCTAACCTTAGACCTAGACGACTCCTAATTGGTCGATTTCCCGGGGGAGATTGTTGTATGAATCCGACCACAAGCTAATCAGCCAGGTAGGGGCAAAATACGGTGGGAGGTATCCGTGCGTAAGCAACGGGCCTTAATTACACCAAACCACGGTTGTTGGCCCATAAGGTTACACTCTCCATTTGTTTAGAGTTTTGATGATAACAAACCAAATAGGAGCTATATGGTACTAATTAGTTTGTTGAGATAAGTTTCAGGTTTGTACCATAGTTTGGAGGCCATTGCTTAGCTATTGCAAGAAATTCTAGGTTCATGAAGTAAAGAAGGCTTTTTGCACATCTAGGAAGGAACATAGAAGAGAAGGCTCTAGCAAGGCATTGCATGGCTCAAGATTGCTCAAAAGACTCAATTAGATTTATTTTTAGTTTAGAGTTTTGTTAAAGAATAGTGAATAGGTTTGAAGCTCTATCACACACACGTTTTTGCGCACATCCTATTTCTAAGTTTATTTCATATAAATTATACAAAAAATATTTTGATACAAATCCTCTGCCTATATATCCATGCTTATGTTTTAAACTAATTACTATTTAAAACATCTTCTGATAAAATTTTTATCTCCTCAAAATTTTGTCTGAAAAATGATTTTTGGCCTGAGCCAGTCGACCGCCCGGTCGACCGTGCCTGTGTCAGGCTTTGCCGGTCGACAGTCCGAGTCGACCGTAGTTCTGGCAATGCACGTATCAGTGTGCATGTCTCACGGTCGACCGGGACGGTCGACCGGGACGAGCCTGACTGCAAGTCCTGAGTCTCTGTTTGTTTCGGTCGACCGGCCCGGTCGACCGTAGCCTGCAACGGTCGTTTTCTTTATGCTTGCGGTCGACCGGGCCTGTCGACCGGACTAGCCGTTTGAACAATAACGGCTAGTTTCTGGACAGGTTTAATTTTTGTCTTTTTCTCACTTAAGTGAGTTTAAATGACTTGTTTTGGGTTTAATACATTCTGATTAGCCTTAAAAATGTTTTATCTTCTAACCCTAGCCCTCTCCTATAAATAGGGGTGTTTGGGGAGAGATTGAAAAAAAAAAAATCTAATCATTACAAGAAAAATTCAAAAGTTTAAGGCATTCAAAAGAGCTTGGTTTCTTGATTTTTGTGCTGAAATTCTCTCTCATTTTCTGAAGTGTTTTCAAGAATTCTCTGATTTCATTTTCTTTTCTCTTTGCACACAAGAGCTTCATTCCTACTCATTGTTCTCTAAGGACCTTTGTAAGGGAAGAGAATTTTGAAAGAGAAAGTTTGTGGTCTTTTGACTACCAAGAGAGAACTTGTACTTGAGATTGTGGAGTTGGGTACTCCGGTGTATTTGTGACATCTTTGTGATAGTGGAAGTGGTTGGAATCCTTCTGGGGAAGGCGGGGAAGTAGAGCTGGGTGCTCGAACCTCGATAACAAATCTTTGTGTTTGCGTTTGGTTTACTTTCCTTGTTCTTGCACTACTTTCATTGCTATATTTACTTGCTATGTGAGATTGTTGCATCATAAATTTTAAATTGTGCATTGATTAGCATTATCACCTATTCACCCCCCCTCTAGGTGATTTTCAATTGGTATCAGAGCTTGGACTCTAGGTTTGGCTTAACATCCATAGAGAGATCCTTAAAATTTGCTAATCAACATTTTCATTCATTCATTCATCACTAGTAAACATGGCCGATAACATCAAAACCCCTCCTAAATTTGATGGACTTAATTTTCCTATTTGGAAGGTTAGGATGACTATATTCTTGTAATCTTGGGTAGCTTAGTGGCTAAGTCCTTGACCAAACCCTATGTAGCACCCGATAGTGATGAGAGCACATGGACCGACTTCAACTTTAGAGAATATGAGGCTAACTCCAAGGCCCAAAACTCTCTATTAACCGCCTTGAATGAGGATGACCCTACACGGGTAATTCATTGCCAATCCGCCTATGAGATTTGGCAACACTTGTTAGTCACGCACGAAGGGACTTCACAAGTCAAGAGAGCTAAGATAGATCTCTTGAGGTCCCAATATGAATCTTTTAAATGCTTGATGAAGAATCTATTGATTGTATGATTACTCGATTTACTAAAATCACCAATGCTCTTTCTTCTTTAGGTGATGACATCTCAAACGATCAAAAGGTACGAAAAGTGATTCGGGCTCTTCCTACATCATGGGAGATCAAGGCCACCACCTTGAAAGAATTGAACGACAAGGATGAGATGGACATAATTAGTCTCATTGGGAACTTAAAGACCCATGAGATGGAAAAGAAAGCAAGAGAAGAGGCCGCTCCACTAAAGAAGAAGTCCATAACCTTCAAGTCTTCTTCCACTCTTGAGGACGATGAAGAGATGAAGAAGAAGATGAGGAGCTTTCACTACTAGTTCGCAATGTGAAGAGGATGTACGGAGGAACAAGCTCAACTTCCGAAGAAAAATCGAAGGCAAAGAGGAGAGAAGAATTATATGCTACAATTGCCGAAGACCCGGACACATCATGGCGGATTGCCCGGAGTTCAAGAAGAAGATGACCTCCTCCTTCAAGCCAAAGAAATCGGAAGAGAAGAAGGCGTACAAGGCAACTTGGGATTCGAAAAGCGAGTCCGAGGAAGAGGCGGATATAGCGAATATGTGTTTCATGGCAAACACACCAAAGGTAACCCCTCAATCTCTTGATGATGAAGATGATGAATTAAGTAAGGAAGTTTTTGTTCATGCTTTTGTTAAACTTTCTGAAACTTATGATAATAAGAAGATTGAATGTCTTAAATTGCAAAAGAAGTTGCTTTTCTCAAAAATTAACTTGCTATGGTTTCTAAAGAAAAGGATGATATTTCTTCAAATCTTATTTCTATTCAAAATGAATTTAATGCCTACAAGGTTTCTTGTAAGGGAAAATCTCCTATTGTTGATGAAAAAGAAATTTCTTCTTTAAAATCTAAAATGGTTGATTTTGAAAAAGTTTTGAAAAATTGTGCTTTTGACACTAAGAAACTTGAAGAAAAATTTTCTAAAAAGCACACCCCTCATGCTAAAGATTCACATGTTAAGTCTACTCATGCTCACACTACACATAACACTGCTCATGCTAAATCCTTTCATGCTCACAAATCCCATGCTCACAAATCACACACTCACTATGCTTTTAAATATGGTAGAGTGTATAGATGTACATATTGTGGTAAAAATGGGCATTTAGCTAAATTTTGTTATGACCAAGTTAATAGATCAAATAATCTTGTTTGGGTTAATGAAACTAACCTTTAGGACCCAAGAAAATGTGGGTACCAAAATCAAGTCCTAAATTATTTGATGTAGGTACACACCAAGGCTCCAAGACGTAGGGAGCGGTGGTACCTTGATAGTGGTTGTTCAAGACACATGACGTGGGACATCAATAGCTTTACAACCCTATCAAGGTACGAGGAAGGTGGCTCCGTCACCTTCGGGGATGACTCCAAAGGGACTATCATTGGTATAGGTAACATTCAAATTGGTTCATCTCCTACTATAGAAAATGTTGTACTTGTTGATGGTTTGAAACATAATTTGCTTAGCATAAGTCAATTTTGTGATCGTGGGCTTAAAGTTGTTTTTGATGATACTTCTTGCAAGATTTTTGATATTAAAACAAATGATTGTATTCTCACCGGTTTTCGTGATGATAATATTTATATCATTGACATGCTTAATGTGGAATGTTCTACTAAATGCTTGAATGCTTTTGATGAAAATTCTTGGCTTTGGCATAGAAGATTAGGACATGCATCTTTTGACCATCTTTCTAGGATTAATTCAAAGGAATTGGTGAAGGGTATACCTTGCTTGAAGTTTGAGAAAGACCGCATTTGTGGTGCGTGCCAACTTGGGAAACAAACCAAGTCTTCCTTCAAACCAATCAAGGATATCATGTCAACTAGGCCTTTAGAATTAATTCATATGGATCTTTTTGGACTTACTAAAACTAAGAGTTTAAATGGTAGTAGATATGCATATGTTTTGGTTGATGATTTTTCCCGTTTCACTTGGGTTTTCTTCTTGGAACACAAAGATCAAACTTTTTCTCATTTTAAGATTTTTCGAAAAAGAGTTGAAAAAGAAAAGGGTTTTTCGATTTTGAAAATAAGAAGTGATAGAGGTGGTGAGTTTGTTAACTAACTCTTCATGACTTATTGTGATGAAAAGGGAATTAAGCATGAAATGTCTTGTCCTAGAACTCCATAACAAAATGGAGTTGTAGAAAGGAAAAATAGATCACTTCAAGAGATGGCTAGGACAATGATAAGTGAGTATGACCTCCCTCAATATCTATGGGCCGAGACCGTAAACACCGCATGCTATATATCAAATCGTATTTATTTATGTAAAAATTCTTCCAAAACATCTTTTGAAATGTATCATTCTAGAAAACCTAATGTTGCATATTTCTGAAAAGTCACCTAGAGGGGGGGTGAATAGGTGACAATGCTAATCAAAGGGCAAATTAAAAAAATAAAGCTACAACAATTACAATCAAGAATCACAAGATGAATGCAAGCAAGTAAGTATGACAATGAATATGATGAGCAAGTAATAAGTGCAAGCAAAGTAGAGTAAGGAATGCAAGAATGTAAACCAATCGCAAACACAAGGATATGTTATCGAGGTTCGAGCACCCAGCTCTACTCCCCGTCTTCCCCAGAAGGATTCTAGCTACTTCCACTATCACAAAGATCTCAAATACAATGGAGTACCCAACTCCTACAATCTCAAGTACAAGTTTTCCTTGGTAGTCAAAAGACCACAAACTCTCTCTTTCAAATATCTCTTCCCTTACAAAGGTCCTTAGAGAATATTGAGTAGGAATGAAGCTCTTGTGTGTAAGGAGAAAAGAGAATTAAATCAGAGAGTATTTGAAAACCCTTCAGAAAATCAGTGAGAAATTTAGCACAAAAACCAAGAAACAAGTCTCTTTTGAAAGCCTTAAACTTTTGAATTTTCTAGCAAAAATTGTTGTAACCAATCTCTCTCCAAACACCCCTATTTATAGGAGAGGGCTAGGGTTTAGGGATAAGATATAATTACTGATGTTTAGGAGGTAATTAACTCAAAATATATCCTTAAACGAATTTTTAAAACAAAAGACAAAAATAAACAGCTCACTTAAAATCTGCCCGTTACTGTTCAACGGACACATCGGTCGACTGGGCCGGTCGACCGGTAGCTCAAAAATCCGACCGTTATAGGCTAGCGGTCGACCGACCCGGTCGACTGAGAAAACCTGTGAGCAAAAACAATATATCGGTCGACCGCCCGGTCGACTGGCAGACATGCACACGGATACGTGCATCTGCCAGAACCGCGGTCGACTGGTCCGGTCGACCGGACCAGACTGACACAGACTCGGTCGACTGCCCCGGTCGACCGGATCAGGTCAAAAATCAATTTTAGAAAAGAAAACAAAGAGGATTTTGATTTTAACAAAAATACTTTTGAACAGGGAATAGTATAAAATATAAAGATGTATCTGTAGGCAAAAACTTGTAGGCAAAATATTTTTGTATAATTTATAAGAAATTATTTTGGAATGAGCATGTGCGCAAAAGCGTGTGTGATAGAGCTTCAAACCTATCCACTATTCTTTAACATACTATAAACTGAAAAACAAATTACATGAAGACTTCTTGTGCTATCTTCAAGTCTTTGAGCCATCCAATGCCTTGCTAGTGCCTTCTCTTCTATGATCCTTCCTTGATGTGCAATTTGGAAGTTCTTGCAATAGCTAAGCGAATGGTCTCTAAACATGGTACAAAACCTGAAACTCATCTTAACAAACTTGTTAGTACCAATAGCTCATATTTGGTTTGTCATCATCAAAACCAAAAAACAAATGGAGAGTGTAACCTCTTGGGCCAACAATCTCCCCCTTTTTGATGATGACAAAACAAATAGGCTATAAACAAAAATATAGGGGAGGAGAAAACTCCCCCTCAAATTATGCTATATAAAAAGACACTTAAGCTTAAAACACAAGAATTCATTTGAAAACAAAAGATTTATGCACTTGATACCAATAGAAAGAAATTGAGACAAAACACAAGAATTCTCAAAATACATGAATTCAAAAACTCATACATACATAAACATAAAACTCATAAAACAAATCTTAAAATTAAAGCATATAAATTCATATGGAACCAAGACCAAATGAACTTATTTTTGTCATGTAAACTTATTCTCCCCTTTTTGTCATACATCAAAAAGGGTTATGAAAAGCATGTCTATTCAATAATACAAACATTAAGTTCTCCACAAATAAACGAAAATCTAGTAAAATCAAGAGGTTTAGTGAAAATATCGGCTAGTTGTAAATCCGTGGAAACATAATCAATATCTATATCACCTTTCTCAAAATGATCTCTAAGAAAGTGATATCTAATCTCAATGTGCTTGGTCTTACTATGTTGATTTGCATTTTTGGTCATGTGTATAGTACTAGTATTATCACAAAATATTTTTATATGATCAAAGTGCAAATCAAAATCAAGGAGAGTATGTTTCATCCAAAGGACTTGTGCACAACAAGCCCCCGCGGCAACATACTCCGCCTCGGCGGTTGAGAGAGCTACGGAATTTTGTTTCCTAGAGGACCATGAAACAAGACAATTACCAAGAAATTGACATGTCCCACTAGTACTCTTTCATCTACTCTACAACCCGCATAGTCGGCATCCGAATAGCTAGTCATTGAAAAATCTCTAGTTTTCGGATACCAAAGACCCATTCCAATAGTGCCCTTAATATAACGAATAATGTGTTTTACCGCAATAAGATGAGACTCTTTAGGACACGATTGAAATCTTGCACAAAGACACACACTAAACATAATATCCGGCCTACTTGCCGTCAAATATAAAAGACTTCCTATCATGCTTCTATATAATTTAATATCAACATTTTTACCTTGTTCGTCCTTATCAAGCTTGGTTGTAGTTGCCATTGGAGTGTTGCAAGCCTTTGATCCTTCAAGCCCAAACTTCTTTACTAGCTCCTTTGCGTACTTGGCTTGGTTAATGAAGGTTCCGTCTTGCAATTGCTTGATTTGGAGTCCAAGGAAGAAATTGAGCTCACCCATTGAAGACATTTCAAATTCAAGTTGCATGACCTTCTCAAAATCCTTGCATAAAAGCTCATTAGTAGATCCAAAAATTATATCATCAACATAAATTTGTACAATTAAAATATCATTATCAACATGCTTAGTGAAAAGAGTTGTGTCTACTTTGCCTTTAATAAAATCATTTGAAATGAGAAAACTAGAAAGCCTTTCATACCAAGCTCTTGGAGCTTGTTTCAATCCATACAAAGCTTTATCAAGTTTAAAAACAAAATCGGGATGAACATGATCAATAAAACCGGGAGGTTGAGAAACATAAACTTCTTCATTAATAAAACCATTCAAAAATGCACTTTTCACATCCATTTGAAAAAGTTTAAAATTTTTAAAACATGCAAAAGCTAGTGTCATCCGTATGGCTTCAAGCCGTGCTACGGGTGCAAAGGTCTCCTCAAAGTCAATTCCCTCAACTTGAGTGTAACCTTGGGCCACTAACCTAGCTTTATTCCTAATGACATTTCTGGACTCATCCATCTTGTTTCTAAAGATCTACTTAGTACCAATTATTGGTCTATCGTGGGGCTTAGGAACAAGGTGCCAAACTTGGTTGCGCTCAAATTGATTGAGTTCCTCTTGCATGGCAAGCAACCAATATGGGTCCGTCTCGGCTTCGAGAATGCCTTTGGGTTCAAAATGAGTAATGAAAGCAAAGTTACCGCATAGGTCATGGAGTTTGGAGCGCGTTGTGACTCCTTTAGATGCATCACCCAAGATGAGCTCCTTAGGATGATTTGTAGCGTATCTCCAAGCTTTAGGAAGCGGTTGAGTGCTTTCCTCCTTATCCTCTTGAACTTCACCAATAGGGTCTAGCTTTTCTTCTTGAGCGGGTGAGTCCTTCAAGGATAGTCTCTCCATGTCTTCACCTAATGGTTCAATCTCTACAACATTCTCAACAACCACATTAGATTCTTCAAATTTAACATGCATGGATTCTTCTATTGTAAGAGAAGATCTAATGAAACTCTATATGCTTTGCTAGTAGAGGAATATCCAACAAAGATAGCCTCATAAGCCTTAGCATCAAATTTACCCAAATTATCCTTAGTATTCAAAACAAAACACTTGCATCCAAAAACTTTAAAATATGCAACATTTGGTTTTCTAGAAAGATACATTTCAAAAGAAGTTTTTGAAGAATTTTTGCATAAATAAATACGATTCGATATATAGCATGCGGTGTTTACGGCCTCGGCCCATAAATATTGAGGGAGGTCATATTCACTTATCATTGTCCTAGCCATCTCTTGAAGTGTTCTGTTTTTCCTTTCTACAACTCCATTTTGTTGTGGAGTTCTAGGACAAGACATTTCATGCTTAATTCCCTTTTTATCACAATAAGTTATGAAGAGTTGGTTAATAAACTCACCACCTCTATCACTTCTTATTCTCAAAATCGGAAAACCCTTTTCTTTTCAACTCTTTTTCGAAAAATCTTAAAATGAGAAAAAGTTTGATCTTTATTTTGCAAAAAGAAAACCCAAGTAAAACGGGAAAAATCATCAACCAAAACAAATGTAATCTACTTCCATTTAAACTTTTAGTTTTAGTTGGTCCAAAAAGATCCATATGAATTAATTCTAAAGGCCTAGTTGACATGATATCCTTGATTGGTTTAAAGGAAGACTTGGTTTGTTTCCCAAGTTGGCACGCACCACAAATGCGGTCTTTCTCAAAATTCAAGCAAGGTATACCCTTCACCAATTCCTTTGAATTAATCTTAGAAATATGGTCAAAAGATGCATGTCCTAATCTTCTATGCCAAAGCCAAGAATTTCATGAAACGCATTCAAGCATTTAGTAGGACAATCTAAATTAAGCATGTCAATAATATAAACATTATTATCACGAAAACCGGTAAGAATACAATCATTAGATTTAACATCAAAAATCTTGCAAGAAGAATCATCAAAAATAACTTTAAGTCCACGGTCACAAAGTTGGCTAATGCTAAGCAAATTATATTTCAAACCATCTACTAAAACAACATTCTCAATAATAGGAGATGCACCAATTTGAATGTTACCTATACCGATGATAGTTCCTTTGGAGTCATCCCCGAAGGTGACGGTGCCACCTTCCATGTACCTTGATAGGGTTGTGAAGTTGTTGATGTCCCATGTCATGTGTCTTGAACAACCACTATCAAGGTACCACCGCTCCCTACGTCTTGGAGCTTTGGTGTGTACCTACATCAAATAATTTAAGAGTTGATTTTGGTACCCACATTTTCTTGGGTCCTCTAGGGTTAGTGTCATGAACTCAAACAAGATTATTTGTTCCATTTAGTTGATCATAACAAAACTTAGCTAAATGTCCATTTTTACCACAATATGTGCATCTATATACTCTACCATATTTAAAAGCATAATGGGTGTGTGATTTGTGAGCATGAGCATTGTGAGCATGAGCATGAGAGGTGTTAGCATGAGAATTTTTATCTTGTGAAATTTTAACATGAGTAGTGTGCTTTTTAGAAAACATGTCATCAAGTTTCTTAGTATTGAAAGCACAATCATTTAAAACTTTTTCAAAATTATTCATTTTGGATTTAAAAGAAGAAATTTCTTTTTCATCAATAATAGAGGATTTTGCCTTACAAGAACTCTTGTAGGCACAAAATTCTTTTTGCATGGAAATGAAATTAGAAGAAATATCATCTTTTTCTTTAAAAACAATGGCAAGTTGATTTTTAAGAAAAGCAACTTCTTTTTGTAATTTTAAGCATTCAAGTTTCTTATTATCATAAGTTTCAGAAAGTTCTACAAAGGCATGTACTAGAACTTTCTTACTTAGTTCATCATCTTCATCATCAAGGGATTGAGGGGTTACCTTAGGTGTGTTTGCCATGAAACACATATTAGCTTGATCCACCTCCTCTTCGGACTCGCTTTTCGAATCCCATGTTGCTTTGTAGGCTTTCTTCTCCTCCGGCTTCTTTGGCTTGAAGGAGGAAGTCATCTTCTTCTTGAACTCCGGATAATCCGCCATGATATGTCTGGGTTTGCGGCAATTATAACAAATGATCCTCCGCTCCTCTTTGCCTTCGAATTTTCTTCGAAAGTTGAGCTTGTTCTTCCGGTACAATCTCTTGACATTCCGCACAAGTAGAGTTAGCTCCTCATCTTCTTCTTCGTCTTCTTCATCGTCATCATTGGTGGAAGAAGTCTTGAAGGCTATGGATTTCTTCTTTGAAGTAGTTGCCTCATCTCTTACCTTCTTCTCCATCTCATGGGTCTTTAGGTTCCCAATGAGACTAATGATGTCCATCTCGTCCTTGTCGTTCAACTCCTTTAAGGTGGTGGCCTTGATCTCCCATGAAGAAGGAAGCGCCCGAATCACTTTCCGCACCTTTTGATCGTTGGAGATGTCATCACCTAATGAAGAAAGACCATTAGTGATTTTAGTGAAACGAGTAATCATACTATCAATAGATTCTTCATCAAGCATTTTGAATCACTCATATTGGGACCTCAAGAGATCTATTTTAGCTCTCTTGACTTGTGAAGTCCCTTCGTGTGTGACCAATAAATGTTGCCAAATCTCATAGGCGGATTGGCAATGAATTACCCGTGTAAGGTCATCCTCATTCAAGGCGGTTAATAGGGAGTTTTGGGCTTGGGAGTTAGCCTCATATTCTCTAAAGTTGAAGTCGGTCCAAATGCTCTCATCACTATCGGGTGCTACATAGGGTTTAGTCAAGGACTTGGCCACTAAGCTACCCAAAGATTGCAAAAATATAGTCATCCTAACTTCCAAATTGGGAAATTAAGTCCATTAAATTTAGGAGGGGTTTTGATGTTATCGGCCATGTTTACTAGTGATGAATGAATGAATGAATGAATGTTGATTAGCAAATATTAAGGATCTCTCTATGGATGTTAAGCCAAACCTAGAGTCCAAGCTCTGATACCAATTGAAAAGTCACCTAGAGGGGGGGTGAATAGGTGACAATGCTAATCAAAGGGCAAATTATAAAAATAAAGCTATAACAATTACAATCAAGAATCACAAGATGAATGCAAGCAAGTAAGTATGACAATGAATATTGATGAGCAAGTAATAAGTGCAAGCAAAGTAGAGTAAGGAATGCAAGAATATAAACCAATCGCAAACACAAGGATATGTTATCGAGGTTCGAGCACCCAGCTCTACTCCCGCCTTCCCCAGAAGGATTCTAGCTACTTCCACTATCACAAAGATCTCAAATACAATGGAGTACCCAACTCCTACAATCTCAAGTACAAGTAATTTCCTTGGTAGTCAAAAGACCACAAACTCTCTTTCAAATATCTCTTCCCTTACAAAGGTCCTTAGAGAATATTGAGTAGGAATGAAGCTCTTGTGTGTAAGGAGAAAAGAGAATTAAATCAGAGAGTATTTGAAAACTCTTCAGAAAAATCAGTGAGAAATTTAGCACAAAAACCAAGAAACAAGTCTCTTTTGAAAGCCTTAAACTTTTGAATTTTCTAGCAAAAATTGTTGTAACCAATCTCTCTCCAAACACCCCTATTTATAGGAGAGGGCTAGGGTTTAGGGATAAGATATAATTACTGATGTTTAGGAGGTAATTAACTCAAAATATATCCTTAAACGAATTTTTAAAACAAAAGACAAAATAAACAGCTCACTTAAAATCTGCCCGTTACTGTTCAACGGACACATCGGTCGACTGGGCCGGTCGACCGGTAGTTCAAAAATCCGACCGTTATAGGCTAGCGGTCGACCGACCCGGTCGACTGAGAAAACCTGTGAGCAAAAACAATATATCGGTCGACCGCCCCGGTCGACTGGCAGACATGCACACGGATACGTGCATCTGTCAGAACCGCGGTCAACTGGTCCGGTCGACCGGACCAGACTGACACAGACTCGGTCGACTGCCCCGGTCGACCGGATCAGGTCAAAAATCAATTTAGAAAAGAAAACAAAGAGGATTTTGATTTAACAAAAATACTTTTGAACAGGGAATAGTATAAAATATAAAGATGTATCTGTAGGCAAAAACTTGTAGGCAAAATATTTTTGTATAATTTATAAGAAATTATTTTGGAATGAGCATGTGTGCAAAAGCGTGTGTGATAGAGCTTCAAACCTATCCACTATTCTTTAACATACTATAAACTGAAAAACAAATTACATGAAGACTTCTTGTGCTATCTTCAAGTCTTTGAGCCATCCAATGCCTTGCTAGTGCCTTCTCTTCTATGATCCTTCCTTGATGTGCAATTTGGAAGTTCTTGCAATAGCTAAGCGAATGGTCTCTAAACATGGTACAAAACCTGAAACTCATCTTAACAAACTTGTTAGTACCAAATAGCTCATATTTGGTTTGTCATCATCAAAACCAAAAAACAAATGGAGAGTGTAACCTCTTGGGCCAACAATTTCAAAGTTTTTGGATGCAAGTGTTTTGTTTTGAACACTAAAGATAACTTGGGTAAATTGATGCTAAGGCTTATGAAGCTATCTTTGTTGGATATTCTACAACTAGTAAAGCTTATAGAGTATTCAATAGATCTTCACTTACCATTGAAGAATCCATGTATGTTAAATTTGAAGAATCTAATGTGGTTGTTGAGAATGTTGTAGAGATTGAACCATTAGGTGAAGACATGGAGAGACTATCCTTGAAGGACTCACCCGCTCAAGAAGATAAGCAAGAATCAATTGGTGATGTTCAAGAGGATAAAGAGGAAAGCTCTCAACCGCTTCCTAAAGCTTGGAGATACGCTACAAATCATCCCAAGGAGCTCATCTTAGGTGATGCATTTAAAGGAGTCACAATGCGCTCCAAACTCCATGACCTATGTGGTAACTTTGCTTTCATTTCTCATTTTGAACCCAAAGGCATTCTCGAAGCCGAGACGGACCCATATTGGTTGCTTGCCATGCAAGAGGAACTCAATCAATTTGAGCGCAACCAAGTTTGGCACCTTGTTCCTAAGCCCCACGATAGACCAATAATTGGTACTAAGTGGATCTTTAGAAACAAGATGGATGTGTCCGAAAATGTCATTAGGAATAAAGCTAGGTTAGTGGCCCAAGGTTACACTCAAGTTGAGGGAATTGACTTTGAGGAGACCTTTGCACCCGTAGCACGGCTTGAAGCCATACGGATGACACTAGCTTTTGCATCTTTCAAAAATTTTAAACTTTTTCAAATGGATGTGAAAAGTGCATTTTTGAATGGTTTTATAAATGAAGAAGTTTATGTTGCTCAACCTCCCGGTTTTTGTTGATCATGTTCATCCCGATTTTGATTTTAAACTTGATAAAGCTTTGTATGGTTTGAAACAAGCTCCAAGAGCTTGGTATGAAAGGCTTTCTAGTTTTCTCATTTCAAATGATTTTATTAAAGGCAAAGTAGATACAACACTATTCACTAAGCATGTTGATAATGACATTTTAATTGTGCAAATTTATGTTGATGATATAATTTTGGTTCTACTAATGAGCTTTTATGCAAGGAATTTGAAAAAGTCATGCAATGTGAATTTGAAATGTCTTCAATGGGTGAGCTTAATTTATTTCTTGGACTCCAAATCAAGCAATTGCAAGATGGGAACTTCATATGTCAAGCCAAATACGCAAAGGAACTCGTAAAGAGGTTTGGACTTGAAGACTCAAAGGTTTGCAACACTCCCATGACAACTACCACCAAGCTTGATAAGGATGACCAAGGTAAAAATGTTGATATTAAATTATATAGAAGCATGATAGGTAGTCTTTTGTATTTGACGGCAAGTAGGCCGGATATCATGTTTAGTGTGTGTCTTTGTGCTAGATTTCAATCGTGTCCCAAAGAGTCTCATCTTATTGCGGTAAAACGCATTATTCGTTATATTAAGGGAACGATTGGAATGGGTCTATGGTATCCGAAAACCGAAGATTTCTCAATGACGAGTTATTCGGATGCCGACTATGCGAGTTGTAGAGTAGATAGAAAGAGTACTAGTGGGACATGTCAATTTCTTGGTAATTGTCTTGTTTCATGGTCCTCTAGGAAACAAAATTCCGTAGCTCTCTCAACCGTCGAGGCGGAGTATGTTGCCGCGGGGGCTTGTTGTGCACAAGTCCTTTGGATGAAACATACTCTCCTTGATTATGTTTGCATTTTGACCATATAAAAATATTTTGTGATAATACTAGTACTATACATATGACAAAGAATGCAAATCAACATAGTAAGACCAAGCACATTGAGATTAGATATCACTTTCTTAGAGATCATTTTGAGAAAGGAGATATAGATATTGATTATGTTTCTACGGATTTGCAACTAGCCGATATTTTCACTAAACCACTTGATTTTGCTAGATTTTCTTTCGTTTGTGGTGAACTTAATGTTTGTGTCATTGAATAAAAATATTTTCATAACCCTTTTTGATGTATGACAAAAAGGGGGAGAATGAGTTTTAATAGAAATATAAGTTCATATGGTTTTGGTTCCATATGAGTTTATATATGTTTTTCATGTTTTTAGTTTTTGATGTATTTTCATGAATTCTTGTAATTTGAGTTTAAGTGTTTTGCAAGTGTTTTATATTTTTCATGGTTTTTGGTTTCATGAAGTTTACTTGCAAATTACAAATTACATTGTTTTTCCTTGTTTAATATAGCATAATTTGAGGGGGAGCTTACTCCTCCCTATATATTTTTGCTTATAGCCTATTTGTTTTGTCATCATCAAAAAGGGGGAGATTGTTGGCCCATAAGGTTACACTCTCCATTTGTTTAGAGTTTTGATGATAACAAATCAAATAGGAGCTATATGGTACTAATTAGTTTGTTGAGATAAGTTTCAGGTTTGTACCATAGTTTGGAGGCCATTGCTTAGCTATTGCAAGAAATTCTAGGTTCATGAAGCAAAGAAGGCTTTTTGCACATCTAGGAAGGAACATAGAAGAGAAGGCTCTAGCAAGGCATTGCATGGCTCAAGATTGCTCAAAAGACTCAATTAGATTTATTTTTAGTTTAGAGTTTTGTCAAAGAATAGTGAATAGGTTTGAAGCTCTATCACACACACGTTTTTGCGCACATCCTATTTCTAAGTTTATTTCATATAAATTATACAAAATATTTTGATACAAATCCTCTGCCTATATATCCATGCTTATGTTTTAAACTAATTACTATTTAAAACATCTTCTGATAAAATTTTTATCTCCTCAAAATTTTGTCTGAAAAATGATTTTTGGCCTGAGCCGGTCGACCGCCCCGGTCGACCGTGCCTGTGTCAGGCTTTGCCGGTCGACAGTCCGAGTCGACCGTAGTTCTGGCAATGCACGTATCAGTGTGCATGTCTCACGGTCGACCGGGACGGTCGACTGGGACGAGCCTGACTGCAAGTCCTGAGTCTCTGTTTGTTTCGGTCGACCGGCCCGGTCGACCGTAGCCTGCAACGGTCGTTTTCTTTATGCTTGCGGTCGACCGGACTAGCCGTTTGAACAGTAACGGCTAGTTTCTGGACAGGTTTAATTTTTGTCTTTTTCTCACTTAAGTGAGTTTAAATGACTTGTTTTGGTTTAATACATTCTGATTAGCCTTAAAAATGTTTTATCTTCTAACCCTAGCCCTCTCCTATAAATAGGGGTGTTTGGCGAGAGATTGAAAAAAAAAATCTAATCATTACAAGAAAAATTCAAAAGTTTAAGGCATTCAAAAGAGCTTGGTTTCTTGATTTTTGTGCTGAAATTCTCTCTCATTTTCTGAAGTGTTTTCAAGAATTCTCCGATTTCATTTTCTTTTCTCTTTGCACATAAGAGCTTCATTCCTACTCATTGTTCTCTAAGGACCTTTGTAAGGGAAGAGAATTTTGAAAGAGAAAGTTTGTGGTCTTTTGACTACCAAGAGAGAACTTGTACTTGAGATTGTGGAGTTGGGTACTCCGGTGTATTTGTGACATCTTTGTGATAGTGGAAGTGGTTGGAATCCTTCTGGGGAAGGCGGGGAAGTAGAGCTGGGTGCTCGAACCTCGATAACAAATCTTTGTGTTTGCGTTTGGTTTACTTTCCTTGTTCTTGCACTACTTTCATTGCTATATTTACTTGCTTTGTGAGATTGTTGCATCATAAATTTTAAATTGTGCATTGATTAGCATTATCACCTATTCACCCCCCTCTAGGTGATTTTCAACGGTATCTTCGAGGCGTAACCTCTTAATCCCTAACCCTAAACATCGATTTTACAAGAGTATGATTCAAAATAAGTTTCACACTCGGTCAATCTCTTAATGAGTCCGAGATGTTCCTAGGAGCCAACATCTATCAGTTTTTATTAGGGCTTAGGTTGTGTGAGTGTGGAGGTGGTTTTTGGGCTAAGGAAGGGTGATAAAATCCCCACCTTATCTTGTATTGGGTTATGCCCTTAATTTCAATTCGTGCAAGTTTTCAATATCGACAAGAATAACACACAAAACGAGTAAATCACCCACGTGTTTGTCTTATGCTATATGCAATGTCATATGTACAACTCAATCCAAATCACAACAACAGAACAAAATACATTATATTGGAATTGAATGACACATGCCTAAATGCAAATGTCTAAACTGTTTAAAAGCGTCCAAAATACCTTATTTTATTCTTTAGTTTATTATTGTGTTCAGGCAATCAAAGCAAGAAAGTAATAGTACAGATCAACTAGCTATTACAGTGAACACAGCTCAGCTCAACAAGATACATAATTATCACAAAATCGCCACGTAACCGCAGCAAAAGTCGCGTTTTTGCGATTTTTCTTTAGAAGTTGGGTCCCTGTTTTCTAGAGTAGGGAGATACAAAGCTAGTATTTGTTCTGCAGTGTTAAGCTCCTGTAAAGATTGTCCTGCACACCAAAACAGAGAAGAAAATATTAACAAAAACATAAAATCTAAACCATTTTCGTCCCCGGCAACGGCGCCAAATTTGATCGGGGCAGAACCAGCACTCAAAAATATGTATTTTATAAAATCAGTGAAATTATGTATGTGTGTTAATGTTCTCTCAATACTTTTGTTATAACATTGACTCAATGGGTCGAATCCACATGGACAAGAGTCGATAGAAGTATTAACAGTTCTTATTCACGTATTATGTTAACAATTTCTTCTTTGTAAAAGAATGAGAAAAAGAAAATAAAATAAAAGAAATTCAGAAGTGATAGGTGAAGAAGGCGATGAAATGACGATGTGAAAATAAAAGAAGAAATAGTTTTGAAAACAAAAAGAAGAAGAAATAAGAATGAACTAAGAAGTTTGTGAAAACAATGAAGAAAATGATAATAGGGTTTGAAATTAATTTTAAAATAAGATAAAAAAACTCATGGCTACTAATTAGTAATGGCTCCACTAACCATGCTAATCTCTTAGTAATAGTTGCCTCACATGGATCCTTGACCATCACTAATCCTTGGCTTCAAGAGATGATACAAAGCATGACTCATAAGATTGTTCTTCTACATTCAAACAGCACATCCATACCACACAACAAGTTATAAGGTACTATTAAATTATCAAAACCAAGTAGAGGTGAGCATGAAATAAAGAAGACATTGCAAGTTAGCTTGTTAGTGGGTTAGATGTTAGAATGTTAGAATGTTAGAATCCATTATCATGAGCCATCAATGGCTCTTGCAAGAGCAAGGCCTTGTAGAGGCTATTAGATTCATATGGATTATCAAGTAAGTGGTTAGATAGTTAGTGGTTAGTGGTTAGTAGTTAGATTGTCATGGGAAGAAAAATTAGCTAAGCATCATGTAGAAGATGGAGAAGATTACAATAAAGAGAAAAGGAGACACCTTTACATAGATTGTCACCATCTATTACATCAACATCTCTCTATCTCTCTCTGAATCATCTCTGCCCTGCTAAAAGATCTAAAAGGAAATGAAAATATAAAAGAAAGGAAAGGAAATAAACAACACCTATACTAAAAGAGAGAAAACCTAGCCTAATTCTCAATCTGCTTTGTTTTTGGCCAAAACCTGCAGTATTTATAGGCAAAAGAAGAATCTATAAGGCGAGACGAAGTCGCGTCAAAAATCGTCGCGTGGGCCCACCATATTGCCACAGAACGCGCTTTTCCCACGTTTTCACGGCAATACCAGGGACTTAGGTCCCTGGTTTTGGTGCGTGGATTCGTCTCGCTTCGGGGACCTTCCAGATATGGTCAGATTCGGTTATTTGCGTCCAAATTTTTGTCAGACACCCGCCAACGTCTAGATTCAATGTATCTTTTAGAAACTCTCTAACTTGGCCTCCACGAAATCCGGATTTAATTACCCAAAAATGGGTATAATTAAGCTCTTATTACTCATTTACCCCTAGACTCTGGTTATTTGCAAAATAGATCAAAATACGGTGGAAAACATTATTTTATTAATAAATCTGTAGGAAATGCGATGTAATAATGCAGAATTGTAGACTAATCAGTAGCTCAAGAAGTGGTCTCTCGGACGCCGCTACCCTATCAGGTAGGTTCATCCGCGGACTTTACTTGCAACCTGCACCACCGTTAGTCCCATATAATATATATATATATATATATATATATATATATATATATATATATATATTATATATATATATATATATATTATATATATATATATTAATATATATATATATATATATATATATATATATATATATATATCATCTATACTAGTACAAACCATCACACAGATACAAACAGTACACTAATACAACACACACACACATATATAACACACCCATAATTACAACAATCATCGATACACAAATATAATATAGCCCACCTCCAGAGAAATACTCTCCCAGAATAAAACAAGTACTTGCCTAAATCATCAAAAATCTCGCAAAATCCTAGAGTCCCAAACAGGTGTACGCCACCAGTATTATTAATATATATAGAGAGAGAGAGAGATAGAATTAGAGAGAAAAGTAGAGAGATAGAGAAAGAAAGAGAAAGAACGTGATGGGAGAGAGAGAGTGAGAAATGAGAGACATAGAGAGAAAAAATAATGGATAAGAGGAAAGAAAAGAAACAGAGAAGAGAAAAGAAAAGGAAGATTAGAAAAGAGAAAGAAAGAAAGAGAGGAGAGCAGAGAAAGCGAAGAGAGAGAAGAGGAGGTGCTTGGGTTTGCCAGCTAGTCGCCGTCGGCGGTCAGGAGGCAGCGGCGTGGCCGAGAGGGGCGGTGTTGCGTGCGACCCTGGGGAGGAGGTTGGATGGGATTATTGTTATGGTTGTTGTCGATGGTGGTGAATTGGTGGTGGCCATGGTGATTTGGGTGATGAGTGGGTGTTGGTGGAGATATGGGTGGTGGGAGTGGTGGTGGAAGTGATAGAGGTTGTGGGTGGTGATTGGGTTGAGATGGTGGGTATTTGTGTGGTGAAGTGGTGTGGAAATGGTGAAGAGGGTGATATGGTAGTGAATAGTGAATTGGAGATTGTGGAGGTGAAATTCGTTTGTGGGAGGAGATGGATGGTGGTGTTTATGTGTAGAAGGTGGAGGAGAGATGGTGGTGTGTGGATTTGGAGAACTGATGGTAGTTGATGGATGTGGTGGTGATTGAGAGGAGGAAGGTGTAGAAGAGGAGAGAGGGAATTTGGGGGAGGTGATGGCCGGCTAGGTGGCGGCGGCGGCGCTCAGGCGACGGAGCAGGTGGCGACGGCCCAAGGAGAGAGGAGGAGGAGGTTGGGAGTTAGTAGGAGAGGAAGAGTAGGAAATTGAGATGAAGAATAAGTAAGAGAGATGGAGAGAAAGAGAGTGGAATACTTAAATGGAGAGGAGGAGATAATGGGGGAGGTACGGTGGCATAGGGCTTGGCTACTGTCATTGTTGTATATACCTAGTTAGTAATACTATATTTTAATTTCTAATATTTATCTTGTTGTAAATTTTATTTTTTTTATTTATCATTATTATTTACTTGGTTTATGATTATTATCATATTAATATACTAATTATTTTGAAATATTAAATGTTGATTTAACTTTATTTTATATAGTACTAGTACTATTACTATTATTATTTTTGCCATCATTGTCATTGATAATTATTATCATAATTATTGCTAACTATTATTGTTATTAATTGGTATTATTATAATTATTGTTATGAGTATTATAGTTGTTATTCTAATAATTATTATTTACATTTATTGTTGCTACTATTTTATTGTTATGTTTATTAATTATTAATGTTATTTTAATATTGTGTTTGTATTATTGTTATCCTCCTTTTTTTCTTGATTCTTATTCATACCCATTATCTTTTATCTAAACTCATATCCAATAGTCTGCATCCATTACACCCAAACCCGCAACCCAAATTTTAATCATATCTATTAAATCCCAACCAGAATCTTATCTATTTAATCTAATCCTAAAGTTACAATCCTAAACTAGTTATCAAAATCATATCTAATCCTAACAACTAAATCCTATCTTAAACACTAATCCTAAGTCCTACAACAAATCCATTCTAATCTAACTAATTCAAATCCTAACTAATTCCAATGCTAACTATTATCCTATCTAATCTCAACCTCAAACCCACCTCCCAGTAGCTTACCCTATATAAGCATCCTCTATCCATCTTATTCCCTTATTTAAACATAACCCTTCTTTCCTCTCAGCTAAGCCCAAGCCTTGCTCACAACCACCTCCTCTTCCCTTCCTCCTTACCCCATCAATAACTGCAATACCCCTACGACAGCCACAGACCCCCTCAACCTCTCCTTGTGCGCCTGCAACACCTCCATGGCAGCCCGCAACCAAGCCTTGTGGTGCCTCCTTGCCGAACTCACCATGCTTCCTTGGCCGTGTCTCCTTGCCGATGCCACAATCGAGTCTCCCAATAGCCTTGCCGTGAGCCCCCACCTCCATGATACTTCTCCTCCACCACACAGCATGGCATATTTCACCTCTCCGTGGATCGTCGTCGATCGCCCTCGGCGAGCGCGAACGTACCCCGCGCCCTTCCCGTCGAGATCCTCTATCCGTCGACCTCCTCCGTAGTCTCTGCTGCCTCCGCTGGAGCCTCCGTCGGAGCACCGCAAGCCTCCCCCGTACTGTGAGTTTCCCCCTCTCTCTGTATATATTTTGTGAAGGGTATACATGTTATAATATGTTAATATAAAAGTGTGAAAATGTGCTTAGTAATGTGCATGAATTATTATTATGTAGGTATAATGTATTGTGTGTTAGTGTGTACATGTATGGGTGATGTTCGTGAGTGTGTGTTTCATCTGTTGACGTGTGTATCCAGTGTGTGTGTGTGTGTGTTTGTGTGTGTATATAATAATGTATGTGTGTATATAGTATATGTAAATATATAGTGAGTAGAGATGTGTATACTCATATATGTGTATGTATGGGGGTTAGCACGTGTGGCGTGCGTGTATGGGGGCATGTGTGAGTGTATTAGGTGTGTATGTTGATTTTTCTTTCTCTCTGTTTCTTTTGTTGCATGTCACAACATTGCAGACTCGTTCGTTTGATCCAACCGGTAATAGGAGACTCGTACCCGATCCGTATTCATGCTCGTTGTGGACCCAATACACTGGTGATTCGAAAATCGGCCCTAGATGATCTGGAGATTCGTACCGGTTCGTGCGTAAAACCAGACGGAGATTCGGTTCTAAACCGTCATTTCATGTGAATGTTTGTTCCTATGTCTTTTCCTTATTACTGTTTCCAGTAGGTGTTTCATATATCTGTTTATATCATTTCATGTGACCATATGATATATTTTTAACAGTATGATTATCTGTATCACTTCATGAGACATAACGAGTGTTTATTTTTACATTATTGTTAATTGTCGTTATCTTCTATTAATTATTATCATTTCCTATATTGTTGATGCTTGTTAATTATTGTTCATGACATGCTCACTTCGATGTTACCTATATCAGAGTAGTAGTGTTTGAGACTGGATTATACCTGATTTGTCGAGTGGATATTGAATTAGTTGTTCAGTAGTTGAACTTGAACTATTAATGGATTTAATTGAGATAAAATTGACTCGAGTTTAGACAGATTGTACTAGAAGATATATAAATCTTAAACATGTGTAATGGATTACTAGACTTATATTGTCATATAGAGGGAGAGTTAGTAGACTACAGATGATGGATCAGATATATCTTGATATTTATATGCTTATAGATTCGTCCTTATCACTGTGGTATCTTGTTCTATCATTTCATGTGTAGATTATTTACCATTTCGGATGCAAGATTATTTGTGGTATACCTTAGACTATGATCTCTGACTGGACCTAGTGATTAGCCTAGTTCATGTTTGTGATGAGTGGTACATTTCATGTAAAGTATTATGCAATTATTTGGTGATTATTTAGATAGGAATATTTTTTTAAATATTGAGGACTGATAGAATATGATGCTATTTTAGTAGAAGACTGAATCTATCTTGATGCTAGGATGTACGTATGGACTTAGATTGGGAGTCGATCTGAGATTTATATTCTTTGTGTTAGATATTGTGATTGACCTTGACAGAAGTAAGAATATGTGATGATCTTGATCGATGATCTCACTGTTATTTGATAGTGAGTATATGACTAGATGTAGCTGACTGTTTATGGGACTCTGATATATTGGTGATTAGAAGATGGATTTACTGATTATATAAAGACTAGAGTTGATCGTCAGGAATGAGATAGCTGGTTATTATTTATTGAGGTGATAGTTTACCATATCAGATACTTTCACATGGATTGATACTTGATGTTCATGATGATTGTATTTGGACTATTGT
Source organism: Agave tequilana (assembly GCA_038442645.1). NCBI lineage: Eukaryota > Viridiplantae > Streptophyta > Magnoliopsida > Asparagales > Asparagaceae > Agave > Agave tequilana. The sequence goes on along the minus strand of JAVJIF010016826.1, from coordinate 7,076 downwards.
TGATGGATCAGTTACTATTGTATCTTAGTGCAGATGGATGAGATATTGATCAATTTTAGATGAGACTATTTATTGAGCAGTATCTGGGCTTGTTATTGTATTCATGTTATTGAAAGTTACTAAAAATATTGTCAGACCGTAACACATTTATTGTTCCATTGTTCTACCGTTTACACGGTAATATTGTCCACATTGTTATTGTTACATCATTGATATTGTTACTGTCACTGTATCGTCTCGTAATTGAAATAACATAGATATTGATTGTTCTAAATAATAATATATAAACAACTTATATCGAATTGAGAAAATTGATGGAGGAGACAGCGTTTGTATTTTGGGTGGACCTAGATACAGTTGCGCAGCCGAGATACGGTTCCACAGCAGGGTTCCGAGGAATGACTAACATCTCGTATGTTCATATTGTTATTGTTATTGACTATCTAGCGGTAGGAGCTGGTTCAACGCCAAGTGTTGGGCCGTAGTTTCGGGTATGTACGGACCCACCTAAAGTTGGACAATGTCTCTTCTACTGATTTCAATAACATAGACTTCGATTGACACGTGTGATAGGCGTAATATGGGATGTGTTCTATTACAGGTGGCAGTTGGTGTTCACTGACAAAAATATTAATGATAAACTGTTATAATGTATTGTAACTGACCGTAATCACCCGATGTACATATATATAACTATAATAAACATATGATTGTACACATGATCGAATTATATATCAGACTAATGACATATGCTAGGTTACACATCTTGACTTAGTGGGTTTTTTTTCTAGAGACCAGTTTATATATTGTCCATAACTTTGTTCTTAACATTGATTATTCTGTTATCTTTCATTTCAATTATCATGTTATTTACTTACATTGTTATTATGCACGAACACCTTTTCCTTTACACACACATTCATTAGGTCGCTTCTGACGACCCAGATTCGCACGTCCAGGATTTTGGACACCTTCTTATTGTTCAGGTGTTCGTGTGATCGTACGCTTCACGATGAGCTGGAGTTTCTCTTTTTGATTCTAATATTCTTACCTTTTTTTATTCCTGCTATTATTCTTGATTCATGTATATCACACTTAACTTCTATTCCATCCCTTATTTCATCTGAGATCATGTGCAGTCATTAAAGGTATTATTGCAGTGATCGTTGATTATTATGGTTTAGTTATTTATAACTTGTTCATGTTACTTTAGGCTTAGCGTGTATACGTGGGATATTTTTCTCGCGTATATACGTCCACGACTCTCGTCATCGACTCTATTTTCACGTATTTTGAGAAGCGGAGCGTGACAGTTGGCAAGAGAATGGGGGAGGCAGGGAGCAGGTTGGGGGAGAAAGTAAGGAAGAAGAGGAAAGAAAAGAGAAAGAAGAAAAAGAAAAGATGAAAATGAAAATGATAAAATAAGTAATTAAAATATATTATTAAATAATAAATAAGTAGAATAAAATAGGAGAATTATGTAAGGGAAGAGGAAGGAAAGTAAGAACGGAAAATAATGAAAAAAATATATTATTTAAATCGGGTAAAATCGACTGTTCCAGAAATTTTTCAAAATTTTTAAAATAAAAAAAATTATTTTAAGATACATGGTGAAATCAGATTCAAGAAATTCAATTTGATTTTCAATTAAAAACCCTGGAATCAACGGTGATACCGGCCGACACCAAATCTAGTCGAGTTTCGATAAATTCAGATAAATCTCCAAAATGTATTAAAATAGAAAATATGATTATAAGAAATAATGCAAAAGCGAATTTGAAAAATTCAACTTCATTGTAAATTAAAATCTGAAGAATTGACCAGCGATACCGGTCGACACCGACTTTGAAGATCTTACAAAATAATTCGGAAAATTTCAAAAATCATGAAAATCTAAAATATTAGAAAACGATATCTGTAACTAAAATAAAAAAATTGAACTATTAAAAGGTCAAATCAGCAGTACACTGGGATCGAGTTCCTGGTTCAGACTCGGCTAACTCTGAATCCTGAAATTCAGGTCTGATACCCAATAATCACAAACAAAAGAAAATATGGGGAGAAAATCAAAAATACGATCAAAAAATCAGAACATGTATCCTCGTACGTATTCTGAGAATGGGGTATTACATTTTTCGTCCTTAGCTCTACTGTTCAACACTATTTTCTAATCTTCGGAGTGGGTAAAATTTTGAGGTATTCCTAAACTTTATCAATTCTGTTTTTTTCGATAGTGCTGGGAATTCGTTTGCGCCTAGATTGGTTTATCTTTTGTGCTATCAATATTGTTTGTTTGTCTACTAAAACTGTGAGCAAGTGATTTTCTGACTTTATTTGCTACATCTGGATATTAAATTAGAAGTATTCTGAATCAAAGGCACGCGATTGATTTATCCTACAGTATTTTAAAACAATCACATTACGAGATCAATGCATTACTTGATCGCCTTTAATTAAACCATTGTGCCTAAAACGTTCAATAAGTTGTGAGATAACCTATTGAGTGTTACTGACCTGAATTACTTGCTGATTTCATAATTTCACTGTATTTCATATTTGATCATGTTAGGATCAACTTTCATTCTTTTAGGTTTCATTTAGTTGTTGATTTGCATCGTTGTTCTAGGTTTGCAGATAGGAACCCCATTACATGCCCGCCCGTACACAGTACCATCGTCAAGACTCTATTCCTGAAATGGATCCCAACTTTTTTGCAACATAAAGGGCGCTCCAAGACTTACCGCTCAGTTTGACAGGATGGATCAAAATTAAGAACCACTAGAGAGCGTGTAGAATGGATGGAACGTAGAACTATCGAGAATGTTAGTGACAATGAATCGACTTGAAAATTGCACATCTAGAAATAATGTTCAGATCGATTATGATGGAATTAGCTTAAATAGCATTAAACTAGGGCACTCACTTTGATAGTCAGTTGGATCCCAAGGTTTTTTTCCAGCTGAACTTCAATATGGATCATTACTTTGATGGTATGATATATCAGACTAGAAAGATTCGATTTGCCAAGATGAAATTGGTGATCAAGCTAGGCAATACTGGACAAATGTCGAGAAAGCTGATGAAATCAGAAATCAAGAGCCTATTCAAACTTGGGAAGAGATGAAGATGAAGCTCTAAGAGAATACTTGCATGTGTCATACAAATAATGCCTACTTGACCAATGACATCGTCTGACTCAAGACAATCGGCCAGTGTCAGAGAACATGAAGAAGTTTGATCAATTTCTGGTGAGATGTAGTGTAATGAGTCTAATGCCTAGTCTTATCTAGATTCTGTCAGGACTTAAGGATGATCTTAGACATGAATTAATTATCAAGATGTTTGGATCGAGTTCAACCTGTGCACAAATATGTAAAATTTAGAATTAAGAATAAGAGTGCTAGGTCGCTTAGTTTTATCGCTATAGCAAGTGGTTATGCGGGTCGTGATCTACAAGGAGGGACTACGATTGAAGTGCTTGGGTAAGTTCTCTTTCTAAGTTTACGAAACCGTTAAAGATCTTCTTTGTTTTGAAAAAGAAAATAAAAGAGAATACTAAGTTAATTTAGAATAATAAGTAAAGAAGAAGATGATTTTGAAATCGTTTTGAAGTTAGAAGAGTATTAATTAAATAGAAAAAATTGAAAGAATAAAGAAAGAAAATATTAAAAAGAATAACATACCTTGGAGTCGATTAAAGCAAGGTAAGTGAAGGAATTACATGGAAGACGCTTCGACTAAAATCTAACGATGAAGAAAAGCAGAACAGTTACATTGATTAACACCTTAGTACAACTTTCTTTAAAAAGATTACATCTAGTGTCACTCTAAATACTTCTTCCCTCGCTTTCTGTCATTAAAACTCTCTGTAATCGAAGTGATAAAGAAAGCATAATAAAAAGAAGTAATTAAAGCAGTAAAATATAAAGAAAAATGAAAGAAAAGAATAGAAGAATCTTTATTGAAGTTGTCATCGTCAATTACAAGAACTCCTTCATCACAAAATAACTCTCCAAATAAATCTTAGAAATTACACTTGATTTGAAAAAGAAAACTAAAAAAAATCCTAAATTTTGATTTTTCACTGGAGATACCATTTTCCTATGTTCTACATCTCTATTTATAGTAGAAGTAGCCGATAGACTCCTAGTAGAGTTGTGCAATCATCAAGATATATTTTCAGAACTTGAATTTGAACTTTAGATATTAATAATATCCCTTCTCTTGACTTGGAGAGCAAGGTATTCAATTTTAAATTTGAATTCTTCCTTTATCTCCAAACTTGAATTGATTTATCGAGAAGTTTATGTGAAAATTTAATCCTAATTGGTCTGGCAGCTAGTAGGCGTATTGATTGCTGAATATAACTCATCAAAAGACAGAATTAGAACAGTAGTCAACATAAGAATTGTAACCCTTTAAGTCTTCGTTCTGAAGCATCTTGATCATAAGATTTGAGTTTCTGTTATCGAACGTTATGATCAAAATACTAAAAGGTATACAGTCTGAATCTGAGTCTAAATTGATTTAAAACTCCGATTTTACTTGGATTTTCTTTCTTATCTCCAAATATGATTGCTTCATCTCGTCTATTCATCAAGAGATATATCCTTAGAATCTTTAGTTGAACTTTAGATTTTGAGAGAATATTCTTTTATCTTTAACTTTAGAAGCAAGTAATCTCCAAATCCAAGTTTAAATTTGAATTTTTCCTCTTTTTTTTGACTTGGAGTTTAAGCTACCTGAATTTAAGTTGATTTTCTCTTTTATATCCAATTAGGATTGGGATTATCTTTGAATTTCTTTGGTTTTTTGGGCTTATTTTTAATCTCTTGGGTTCTTTTTTTCTTCTTTTAATTATGGAGGCTTGTACATTACTAAGTAAAAATACAATTATATAGCATTATTTATAAAAAATAAATGTAAAATATGACTAAAAATATGCACATTTGATGAGTAGTCATGTCTTTATCCTAAGCAATTTATTCAAATTGTCCAGGACTTAGATCACCCCAAGTTTTGTTGTTCCTTAAGATGCACCAACTATAGAGATAACGCCAATAGAACTACTGACCCTTAAATTCAACCCAATTCATCCCAACTTCAGTCTCATTTTGGGTCAGTAGTTCCACTCCAAGGCGTGAGAGACAAAGCAAAAGAATTGCAAGTGAGTCATCTAGATCCATTCAATGGACTCAATGTTTCAAGTGCCAAGGGTTTTGATCAATTCTTGCACAATGTTCGAGTAGGTAAGGATGTTGTTTATTGAATCCCACTTGGACGGTTGATTGCCCCATTTATTACATTATTCTTTATTACATATCCACATTTATCATATAATAAATCTGCTAAATTTCTTATCTTAAATGTCTATTTTGTAGAAGATAATTATGGGGATAAAGAGGATAAAATCAAATAAATATCAGTTAATTCAGATTAAGTAGATCTATTTAGTTAGAGGAGGATGATCCCAAATCCAGTTGGTTAAATCAGTTTTTGATGAATCAAGTGGTTAAAGCTAAGATCAATCGAGGATAACGTCAAATACAGAGTTCAAATCCAAAGGGATAAATGGATAGAGAAAAGATCAACGATGAGATGAAGCAATTTATTTTGACTCAGATTCTGGCTTGATATATTTTAGTATTTGAATCATATTTTCGCTACCAGAGCTCAAATTTGATGATTCAAGATGATCCAGAATAGAACTTAGAGCTATAACTCTCAAATTGATTATTATTTCTAATTCTGTCATTTGATAAGTTATATTTAGCAATCAATGCGCCAATAAGCTGCATATCAGAACTGAATATCTACATCAAATCAAGTTTGAGATATGGGGAGATTCAAATCAGAAATAGCCAGCTTCCCTTATCTTCATACTTCTTTCCCCTCTGTATTTCTCCTATAATACCTGCAATCTCAAGACAAAGAACGACCAAGCAGAGAGTAGAAATTAGGCTAATTTGTAGTTTGTAACTTAGGTTTTTAGTTTTCTTCATGTAATTTTTGTTTTATTTATGTAACTGAGAGGAGAGGAGACTTTAATGGAGGAATAAGAGCAAGCTTGTACTGAAGTTGACACCGGTGTAAGTGATCTTTTCTTCCATGGTTTTTGAATCGAATAGAGATTTTCCTTTTCTTTTCTATTCTTGTTTTTTGTTCGCTTTCCTCTTCTGTGTTGTGGATCCAAATGAAATCGATAGCCTCGAAGTTGTCTTGTCCTTGCAAGTGCCGTTGATGGCTTATGGTGATAGATATCCATTTCTATGGTAGTATAGCTCATCCCTTCATTTTATAGTGTAATCGGGAATGGGGAAGAATCTCATCTGCCATTCTTCGCTCGCCTTTAAGTAAAGGTACATTGTCAATACGGTGTAAAAGGTAAGCAGGCACCGAGAGGTAAGTATGTTTTTTTAGTTTTAGTTTATCTTTCTTTTCTTGTAACTTTAGTGTAGATCACCAACACCATAATTGTTGGCCGAAGGCCCATCACTCTAGTTTTGATGATGATCAACTCATGTAGTTATAGTACTAATGATCTTGTGTTATTAGTGTCAGATTTATGATCAAGATCTTAGTAGGTGTGGAGCTTCAACAAGGATTTAAAGTCACATTTTGGAGCTAGCACCGGTTGATTCACGAGCCTATGCATCAGACCACATCAAGAGTCGAGCTCGTTGGATCGTGTTTGGACCAAGTCTAGAAGATGAAAGGCTTCAGAGAAGACTTCACGAAGATGAAGACTTGTGTCTAGGTTTGTTTCTAGAAGATTTTATTTTTAGATAAAATGTAAAGGATAGAATAGTGGTGGATTGCTCAAAACATATCACACACACACTCTTGATTTAAATCTCTTTTTCATAAAAGAATTTTCAGTTTAGAAAAGACTTTCATTTTTGAAGAATACTATTTTGGTTTTTGGTGTTTTCTTATATACATGTTAAACCAAAACCATATTTAGAGCTTAATGCCAAAATATAGATATTTCATCTTAATTGTGTAGTGGATCATATCCATACTCACTACGCTTTAATGAATTCAAAATATCTTATTTTTGTATCATGAAGATGTTT
>JAVJIF010016825.1:0-84334 GCA_038442645.1 Agave tequilana | reverse complement strand
ATCGCCCCTATCTCAACCTCCAACATCATTATTAATTTTCACCTCCTTCAATTTCCTTTTCTTTCTCCTCTAAAAAATCCAACTCCACCAAATACTACCACCACCTACTCCAACACCTTCACCCTCTCCTCTCCTTCTCATGGCGGCCAGCACCTAGGCCACCATCACGAGGTGGCACACCACTCCTAGGGCCGACGGCCACCATAGTGCTAAGCCCCCTCTCCTTCTCTCGCTTCGTGTTTTCCTCGCTCGGGAATTCGATCGCGCAAAGTTTTAAAATTGGTGTTTTAGGCGAGTGACTTTTCTCGTAAAACTGGACTTGTATTAGAATTAGTATTGTGTTGTATTTTGTATCAGTCCAGTGTGATTGTACGGGTGTGGGTGTGTTGTATTCTATGGACATGTCTTGACTTGTATCAAACTGATATACTGTAATACTTGTACTAGTGAAGAACATCTCGTGCAAGTACGTTCGTACCGACTCTGGGTTTCTACCCACTCCCAGATGTTACCCAATTGGTTTTACACTTGCACCTTTATGGGTTTCTTGGTAGCTACTGAGAGTGCGCTTAGACTCCGAGCGTACTTGGCTCTCTACTCAGCCTCCGGGTTTCACTACTCCACTGTAGCCTAGATAGTCTCACGTTTATATGAATATTTGTGTGATACTAACATCTCATTCAAGTACCCTTGTACTGATTCTGGGTTTCTGCTCACTCTCGGACGGTTACCCAATTAGTTTTAGGCCTGTACCCTTATGGGTTTCGTGGTAATTATCGAGAGTGCGCTTAGACCCCAGCCTCCTGGCTCTCGCCCACTTTCTCGAGAGAGTATGCTTAGACCGTAAGGTCTCTTATGCTCCGCCTGGTTTGGCATGCTTAGCGCTCAACGCTTTATCATTAGACTCACCAAGGCGAAATTTTGACAGATTTTAGACTTATATTTTAAGTAAAGTCGTTCCGGCAGCTCCGCCAAGCTCTTTTGTGATTAAACACTATTCGCTGTCCGTGCCTCCAACACTGCTTAACTCCGCTTGGATGTTCATTTTGCTTGCTAGCTAGCTGCATTAATGGTTAATATCTGCTATTGCTTGCCATGTTATTACCCGACCTCTGACATGCTATCACATAATACCTGACCTCTGGCATGTTACCACTTGACACCTAATTACTATCACCTGCCATCGAATAGGTTATACCTGACTTGTAATTCACTTACGGGAATGTTAACCTGATCTCCTGATAGCACTCATGTACACCTGAGCTCCTGCATATTCTTGTAATATGATAATTATCTAATAATTATAAAAAGAACAACTTACACCGGGTCGGGGAAACCTGCGGATATCAATTTATATTCGTGTTTACAGAGGTATTAGGTATGTTGTGCAATTAAATCTTCCAGTTTGACCTGAGGGCCTCTAGATGACCGAGGGGAGCGCTGGCTCCCTCCTTCTTGGTATCATCTCATAAAGGGCATCCTATAAGACCCTCCTACATGCCTTGCTGTAAGTTTTGTACACCAACAATGGAACATCATTTGTCGTGGTCCCGGTATGCACGGGACCCACTGAAAATATTGTTCGTTGAAACACCCGTTGGTTTCAAATAATAGCCTCGACTTACTCAGATGTGGATGTATGTGTGCTGGGACGCTATTACACATATCTAAACATATGGTTGAACGAGTAATAAATATAAATATTAAAAAATGGTAAAAAAAGATTTATTCATGTTTAATCGCTTTCATCAGTATATGCCTTGCATGCTTATTATTTCTGTACATTCGACACAGCTTTTGATGCCTGCTTTCTAATTCAAATATATCGATACACATGTACTTATCTCTGCACGCCACTTGACATTAGCTTGAACATCGTTGGAAGTTTTCTGACTCCCCTGAACTTGCATGTTCAGGTTCTGAAGTTTAGATTGAAGTGGAACTCTCCATCGAAGATCAAGCTTACCTCTCAGAGCAGGCTGACTAGTTGTAAGATCCCCAGCCAGAAATACTGTATTTTTATTTTCTTCAAGTATTTATTTTGATTTGCAGATTATTTTTATTTAATCAAGTTAATTTATTATTTTTCCTGTTAATATTATTATTGGATATGCAATTTATTTATTATTGTTTGTAGCATTATCTCCTTTCCTTGTATCCTTGATCTTTTCCCCATATTAATTCTCATTATCTAATCCTACCCATACCCTCAACCCATTATCATACCCATACCTTAGACCCATTAATTTATACCTATTTTCTACCCAAACCCAATAATCCAACCCGAAACCCATTAATTAACCCATCATATATATAATCTCAATACTTAACCCTAACCTAAACAAATCCCTAAACTAATCATGCCCTCCTTCACAACTCCAGCCGCCGCCCAATTGCCTGGCCGAATTCAGCACAGCATCCCCCATTGTTGCCGAAGCTCCGCCGCACTCCTCTCCTTCCATCTCGGCAGCTAGCAGCAGGCCGGCGCACCCCTAGTAGCAGCCCTCGGCAACACCCTTCGGCCGAGATCCCCCATCACGTCAAGCTCCTCCAACAGGCCGCGCCTATCAGCCTCCTCCAGGAGCCAGGTCCCCAGGTAGAACTACACCAGAGCCCCGATAGCATTGGCTGGGTCCCAAATCCCCATTGGCTGTGAGTTTTCTTCACCTCCTGTATCCAATTTTAACATAGGTTTTTATATTCATGGTGATTGGGTATTATTATGTATGTACTTAAATTTATGTGGTGAATTTAGTTGCTTGGTAATAATTTAGTTGTAGTTATATACCTTGTTTTCATTGGATGCCCCTTTCCAAGTGCAGCTCACGGCAACAGAGCCGCACCCCATATCAAACCGTGGGTGTCCATGTGTGTGTGAGTTATTAAGTTTTATATAGATGCTTACATGTTTGAGATTGTATATATATTAATATGTGATTTATTTCTTGTGTGGAAAGCACCTTACTCCAGATCGCAGGTGATGAGGCCGTGAGTCCCCTTTCTCCCTATTCATTTTTTCATCCTTAATTATTGGTGTATATTATGTATGAATAATGTGTGAGAATTTTGATTGGTGTGTGTTTTATTTCATGTGCGGAAACCTTACTCCGAGCTATTTTCGGGCTCTCCGCGGGATGCCGTTGATCGTCGTCGGCGAGCGCGTACGCACCCCACGCCCTTCGCGGCAAGTTGCTCTATCCAACGACACCCTCCGCGGCCCCGTACGCCTCCGTTGGAGCCTCCGTCGGTGCGCCGCAAATCGGCTCGAGGTTAGTTTTACATTTTATTGTATAGGGGACAATCTTGTAATAATCGAGAACTTTAAATAAATGTGTGTTTGCATATGTGTGCGTGAGTGCCTTTGCAAGTTTGGATGCATGCATGTGTATGCATGATGTATATGAATGCATGAATTCATTCTTTAATATTTATATGTATAGTTTAGTGATTAATAAATGAGTCTTAATTAATGGGTATGGATGTATGTGCATACTTGTACATGTACGTGGATGTACACGTATGTGTCGGGTTGCTCGGGAGAGTGTTTAGTATACATTTATAATTATTTGTATGTTTGGTTGGTGCTAGAGCATTTCGGATTTGTTTGGTGAGAACCGCCAGCAGCCCAGGAAGGAGAGCAGCAGCACGGCCACGAGCGAGCAGGGAGTTCTCCTGATCCACGCCAGCCCATCGTCGGAGACCAGCACGGTGGCCTTCCCCAGCAACCTAGCCACCCTCCCGTGCAGTCCGTTGGCGAGGAACCGCACCACAGCGACCGCGGTAGCGACTCGCCCGACGACGAGCAGATTCCCCAATGTGAGTGTCTCTCTCTTTTCTCTCTCTTTAATTAATTTATTGATCATAGACATGTTTGTGTATGTGGTGTAATTTGTTGTGTTGTGCACATGTTTTACATGATTGTGTAGAGATTATTAAGCACGGATGTGAGTTGTCACCCCCTTCTACATTACATGTTGAATGCATAGGAAATGATATGCATGTGTTAACAATTATGTTGGAATCCTATGTTGATTATATGGGTGTTTGGATTATTATTGTAGAGATTACATGATGGAGCATATGTGTATTTAATTAGAATTCCAGTGGATATCGGGGAAGTGTTAGATATGACTTTACCTTACCGATACTTGGATTGACATGGACTTAGTTAGATTCAGAGGTGACTCCTGATATATTTTTACACTGGATCTTATCAGTTTATAGATTGTCCTTATCAGTTCATAGATTGTCATTATGTATGGTGTGTGTAGCTTATCCTTGATATAGATATGTAACATGATCTTGATTATAGTTGGAAGAATCTGATTTTGAGGATGTATCCATTATTTACTTGTGATCTCAATATCCGTTATGTTAGTTGATTTCGAGAATACTAATAGACTGTCATTTATTGTTGTTACCTAGTGATAGAAATATAATTACTGTGAGGGTGAATGCATTGATATCAGTAATAAACTATATGCACAGTTTGATAACTTTTACGGTTGATCTCTGTTATTGTGACTTGAGGATCAGAGTAGATTGACAGGGAGAGACTGATTATTGATATATTCAGATGGTGATTTATTGTACTAGATTACTGATACGGACTGATACTTAATGATTTGCAAGGATAGTATTGGGGATATAAGTTGATGGAATAGTTAATGATATCTCTTTAGTATGGAGGGGTGATGACTTTGATCAGACTAGAGTGTGGAGATCTGAATAGATGTATCAGAGCATTGACTGTTTCGGTTATTGAGATGTGAATATACTGATGACGTAAAGATCAGATTAGACTGATATAATGAGAGAACAGGTTATTGATTTATTAAACTTGTGGATTACTGTACTGGATTACTTTGACATAGATTGATATTTGACGGTCAGGATGACTATTGAGGGCAGGTTCATGGTGACTATTGAGATCGGCTATTGTTATATGCAGTACAGGCATGTGAGATATTGACCAGTTCCAGATGAGACTGGCTATTGAGTATTATCTACTGTTATTGTATAAATCCATGTTATTGAAAGTTACTGGGAAATATTGTCGGACCGTAACACATTCATTGTTATATTGTTCTACCGTTATACGGTAATATTGTTCACATTGTTATTGTTACATTGATATTGTTACTGTTACTGTATCGTCCCAGTAATTGACATGACATGGATATTGATTGTTATAAATAATAATATACATTGACTGATTTAACTGAATTAAATATAATAATGTAAATTGACAACTTACACTGGGATTGGGGAAATTGATGGAGGAGACAGCGTCTGTATTTTGGGTGAACCTAGGATACAGGTTGCGCAGCCGAGATACGGTTCCACTGCAGGGTCCGGGGGATGACTGACATCCCGTATTGTTCATTGTTGTCATTATTATTGACACATTGTTATTGTTATTGTTATTGACTACCTAGCGGTAGGACCTGGTTCAGCGCCAGGTGATTGGGCCGTGGTTCCGGGTATGTACGGAACCCACCTAAAGCATGGACAAAGTCTCTTCTATTAATTTCAATAACTTAGGACCTTGATTGACACGTGCGGTAGGCGTAGTATGGGATGCGTCTACTGCATGTGGCAATTGGTGTTCGCTGACATAATAAATGATGATGAATTGTTAATGCATTGTGACTGACTGTAATTATCTGATTGTACATATATATCACTGTGACAGACATGATTGTAACCAGGACCACATGATTATAACCAGGATCAGACTTATGACCAGACTTGGATACCAGTTTAGTGACACGTGATGGATACCTATATTGACATTGATTGCATATTTACAGTTGTGCCATTTGACTGCTATCTGTATTCATGTTTTCATCATATGTGTTACTGTTCAGTTATTTATTGTGTTATTTAGTCTTTCTATCTGCAGTTGTCCTTATTATTATATATGCACATGGTTTCTTCTGCACGAGCTGTTTCCCCTTTACACACACACTCATTATGGTCGCATTCTGACGACCCTGGATTTGCACGTCCAGCTATTGGACGGTTGTTCTAATGTGCAGGTGTTCGATGAGACGGTACGCCTGGCGAGGAGCTTGGGTCCTCTCCCCTTGATTCTGGTATACTTGCATTTCATTCTTGTTATTATTCTTTGATTCCTGTATATCACCTTTGATTTCTATTCAGCTGTCATTTTCTTCTGTTATTCATTGCTATCAGGTGTAGTCTTATATGTATTATTGCAGTGTTCTTTGATCATTATGCTTCCGATTCATAGCTTGTTCGGTTATACTTAGGCTTAGCGTATATACGTGGGGTATTATCCACGCGTATATACGTCGCCATAACGACTCCGTATCTTTAGGATCGGGGCGTTACAGAGTGGTATCAGAGCCTAGGTTTTCGACTGTGATGTGAAATTTTGAATTTGTTTCGCAAGATAGACCTAGCTTACTTATACTACTTGAAAATAGGCTATTGTTATACTGCAATATACATATACTATCCATTATGATATTCAGTCCATTTGGAATTGGCCATCCTTCCTTTGAAAATCTCATCTTTGATCTTTCGATATCCTTGATCTCTACTCTTCTTTTGAGTGATTTGGATTTCCATCTTGATTTCATCCTTCTTTTCTATTCTATTTCTTCTAATTCTATCTCTTGGGTGTGGATACTTCATGTTGAAGCCAGTAGCAGAATCAGAGTAGCGCAGCGGAAGCGTGGTGGATTTATGATGTCCAGAGAAGCGATGTGAAGTTTATTTGTCTTCTTCTTTAATTTTTGGGATTCTCTTACCATCCCCTGCTTTATTTGAATTTCGGGGACGAAATTTTTATAAGGTGGGTAGAGTGTAAGATCCCCAGCCAGAAATACTGTATTTTTATTTTCTTCAAGTATTTATTTTGATTTGCAGATTATTTTTATTTAATCAAGTTAATTTATTATTTTTCCTGTTATATTATTATATTGGATATGCAATTTATTTATTATTGTTTGTAGCATTATCTCCTTTCCTTGTATCCTTGATCTTTTCCCCATATTAATTCTCATTATCTAATCCTACCCATACCCTCAACCCATTATCATACCCATTACCTTAGACCCATTAATTTATACCTATTTTCTACCCAAACCCAATAATCCAACCCGAAACCCATTAATTAACCCATCCTATATATAATCTCAATACTTAACCCTAACCTAAACAAATCCCTAAACTAATCATGCCCTCCTTCACAACTCCAGCGCCGCCGCCCATTTGCCTGGCCGAATTCAGCACAGCGTCCCCCATTGTTGCTGAAGCTCCGCCGCACTCCTCTCCTTCCATCTCGGCAGCTAGCAGCAGCCGGCGCACCCCTAGTAGCAGCCCTCGGCAACACCCTTCGGCCGAGATCCCCCATCACGTCAAGCTCCTCCAACAGGCCGCGCCTATCAGCCTCCTCCAGGAGCCAGGTCCCCAGGTAGAACTACACCAGAGCCCCGATAGCATTGGCTGGGTCCCAAATCCCCATTGGCTGTGAGTTTTCTTCACCTCCTGTATCCAATTTTAACATAGGTTTTTATATTCATGGTGATTGGGTATTATTATGTATGTACTTAAATTTATGTGGTGAATTTAGTTGCTTGGTAATAATTTAGTTGTAGTTATATACCTTGTTTTCATTGGATGCCCCTTTCCAAGTGCAGCTCACGGCAACAGAGCCGCACCCCATATCAAACCGTGGGTGTCCATGTGTGTGTGAGTTATTAAGTTTTATATAGATGCTTACATGTTTGAGATTGTATATATATTAATATGTGATTTATTTCTTGTGTGGAAAGCACCTTACTCCAGACCGCAGGTGATGAGGCCGTGAGTCCCCTTTCTCCCTATTCATTTTTTCATCCTTAATTATTGGTGTATATTATGTATGAATAATGTGTGAGAATTTTGATTGGTGTGTGTTTTATTTCATGTGCGGAAACCTTACTCCGAGCTATTTTCGAGCTCTCCGCGGGATGCCGTTGATCGTCGTCGGCGAGCGCGTACGCACCCCACGCCCTTCGCGGCGAGTTACTCTATCCAACGACACCCTCCGCGGCCCCGTACGCCTCCGTCGGCGCCTCCGTCGGTGCGCCGCAAATCGGCTCGAGGTTAGTTTTACATTTTATTGTATAGGGGACAATCTTGTAATAATTGAGAACTTTAAATAAATGTGTGTTTGCATATGTGTGCGTGAGTGCCTTTGCAAGTTTGGATGCATGCATGTGTATGCATGATGTATATGAATGCATGAATTCATTCTTTAAATATTTATATGTATAGTTTATGATTAATAAATGAGTCTTAATTAATGGCTATGGATGTATGTGCATACTTGTACGTGTACGTGGATGTACACGTATGTGTCGGGTTGCTCGGGAGAGTGTTTAGTATACATTTATAATTATTTGTATGTTTGGTTGGTGCTAGAGCATTTCGGATTTGTTTGGTGAGATCCGGACCAGCAGCCCAGGAAGGAGAGCAGCAGCACAGCCACGAGCGAGCAGCGAGTTCTCCCGATCCGCCAGCCCATCGTCGGAGACCAGCACGGTGGCCTTCCCCAGCAACCTAGCCACCCTCCCGTGCAGTCCGTTGGCGAGGAACCGCACCACAGCGACCGCGGTAGCGACTCGCCCGACGATGAGCAGATTCCCCAATGTGAGTGTCTCTCTCTTTCTCTCTTTAATTAATTTATTGATCATAGACATGTTTGTGTATGTGTGGTGTAATTTGTTGTGTTGTGCACATGTTACATGATTATGTGTAGAGATTATTAAGCACGGATGTGAGTTGTCACCCCCTTCTACATTACATGTTGAATGCATAGGAAATGATATGCATGTGTTAACAATTATGTTGGAATCCTATGTTGATTTATGGGTGTTTGGATTATTATTGTAGAGATTACATGATGGAGCATATGTGTATTTAATTAGAATTCCAGTGGATATCGGGGAAGTGTTAGATATGACTTTACCTTACCGATACTTGGATTGACATGGACTTAGTTAGATTCAGAGGTGACTCCTGATATATTTTTACACTGGATCTTATCAGTTTATAGATTGTCCTTATCAGTTCATAGATTGTCATTATGTATGGTGTGTGTAGCTTATCCTTGATATAGATATGTAACATGATCTTAATTATAGTTGAAGAATCTGATTTTGAGGATGTATCCATTATTTACTTGTGATCTCAATATCCGTTATGTTAGTTGATTTCGAGAATACTAATAGACTGTCATTTATTGTTGTTACCTAGTGATAGAAATATAATTACTGTGAGGGTGAATGCATTGATATCAGTAATAAACTATATGCACAGTTTGATAACTTTTACGGTTGATCTCTGTTATTGGTGACTTGAGGATCAGAGTAGATTGACAGGGAGAGACTGATTATTGATATATTCAGATGGTGATTTATTGTACTAGATTACTGATACGGACTGATACTTAATGATTTGCAAGGATAGTATTGGGGATATAAGTTGATGGAATAGTTAATGATATCTCTTTAGTATGGAAGGGTGATGACTTTGATCAGACTAGAGTGTGGAGATCTGAATAGATGTATCAGAGCATTGACTGTTTCGGTTATTGAGATGTGAATATACTATGACGTAAAGATCAGATTAGACTGATATAATGAGAGAACAGGTTATTGATTTATTAAACTTGTGGATTACTGTACTGGATTACTTTGACATAGATTGATATTTGACGGTCAGGATGACTATTGAGGGCAGGTTCATGGTGACTATTGAGATCGGCTATTGTTATATGCAGTACAGGCATGTGAGATATTGACCAGTTCCAGATGAGACTGTATTGAGTATTATCTACTGTTATTGTATAAATCCATGTTATTGAAAGTTACTGGGAAAATTGTCGGACCGTAACACATTCATTGTTATATTGTCCTACCGTTATACGGTAATATTGTTCACATTGTTATTGTTACATTGATATTGTTACTGTTACTGTATCGTCCCAGTAATTTACATGACATGGATTTGATTGTTATAAAAATAATATACATTGACTGATTTAAGTGAATTAAATATAATAATGTAAATTGACAACTTACACTAGGGATTGGGGAAATTGATGGAGGAGACAGCGTCTGTATTTTGGGTGGACCTAGGATACAGGTTGCGCAGCCGAGATACGGTTCCACTGCAGGGTTCCGGGGGATGACTGACATCCCGTATTGTTCATTGTTGTCATTATTATTGACACATTGTTATGTTTGTTATTGACTACCTAGCGGTAGGACCTGGTTCAGCGCCAGGTGATTGGACCGTGGTTCCGGGTATGTACGGAACCCACCTAAAGCATGGACAAAGTCTCTTCTATTAATTTCAATAACTTAGGACCTTGATTGACACGTGCGGTAGGCGTAGTATGGGATGCGTCTACTGCATGTGGCAATTGGTGTTCGCTGACATAATAAATGATGATGAATTGTTAATGCATTGTGACTGACTGTAATTATCTGATTGTACATATATATATCTGTGACAGACATGATTGTAACCAGGACCACATGATTATAACCAGGATCAGACTTATGACCAGACTTGGATACCAGTTTAGTGACACGTGATGGATACCTATATTGACATTGATTGCATATTTACAGTTGTGCCATTTGACTGCTATCTGTATTCATGTTTTCATCATATGTGTTACTGTTCAGTTATTATTGTGTTATTTAGTCTTTCTATCTGCAGTTGTCCTTATTATTATATATGCACATGGTTTCTTCTGCACGAGCTGTTTCCCCTTTACACACACACTCATTATGGTCGCATTCTGACGACCCTGGATTTGCACGTCAGCTATTGGACGGTTGTTCTAATGTGCAGGTGTTCGATGAGACGGTACGCCTGGCGAGGAGCTTGGGTCCTCTCCCCTTGATTCTGGTATACTTGCATTTCATTCTTGTTATTATTCTTTGATTCCTGTATATCACCTTTGATTTCTATTCAGCTGTCATTTTCTTCCTGTTATTCATTGCTATCAGGTGTAGTCTTATATGTATTATTGCAGTGTTCTTTGATCATTATGCTTCCGATTCATAGCTTGTTCGGGTTACAACTTAGGCTTAGCGTATATACGTGGGGTATTATCCACGCGTATATACGTCGCCATAACGACTCCGTATCTTTAGGATCGGGGCGTTACACTAGTCCCAGCTCCTTCTATTCCTGACCTTCCTACTAGTTCGCGGGTTCTTCTTAGCTCGTGAGCATCTTTTGTATTGTACATACTGTAAATCTTACTTTTGTACCTGCCCGTGATGTAACGTACTTGTAATATTATATCACACTCTGTGATAACTTTGTAATTGTACTCTATATGTTAGAATGTATATACACTATGTACTTTCGTACTCTGATTCTGGTCTGTACTGATGCTTAACGTATATATGTGAGAATATTTCTGTCCTGCATATATACATCGCAATAACGTCTCCGTATCCTTCAGGGCGGGGAGTGACACTATGGATACTATTAGTTTCTCTGAAGGATGTCTAGTGTGTGAAGTACTAGGTTACACCATTTAAATTTTTTCTAAACAAATGTTATTATGAGAATGATAGTGAAAGGATGCAACATTTTACTTTAGCTATGTCATCTCTATGATGTCGCATGTTTTCAGCATTATATGTTGGGATTTTGTCTTATCTTCAAGAAGAGATGATGGTCCAAGAAGATCCAATTGAATTGTAAAAGACGAAGACTTAAAGTAGACGAAGCAAATCGAGCAGAGCAGATGAGTCGACTGTATAGTCGACTATTACTCAGACCAATCGACTATACAGTCGACTAATGCTCAGACAGTCGACTATACAGATGCTCAGACAGATACAGAGAAAAAACAATTACAGTTAGTCAACTTATAGAGAAAAAAACAATTACAGTTAGTCAACTTATAGAGGCTAATAGTCGGGTAGTCTATAAATAAAGATAATAGCCAAGTAGGTTGTGTGTGGAGATCTTGAAGAAGATCAGAGGAAGCCAAGAAAGGGAGAAAAAGGTGACAACACATAGAGAAAATATATACTCTTGTAATCTTATGAGATCAAGGAGAAGGTTAAATCTTGTGTACCAAGTTTATTTATAAAACTCTCTCAAGTACTCTCTCCGTGGATGTAGATCAAGTTTGGTCCGAACCACATTAAATCCTCTTGTTATTATTATTATTACTCTTTTATCTTGTTATTGCTAGTTTGCTCTACAATAGTTTTGCTTTTACAAGTATTGTCATATTGTCACGTTTCACAAGGTTGATCTGGGAACAACAATTAGTATCAAAGCATATCAATCCTACGCGTGCAACAATTGGTATCAGAGCTAAAGGTTGAGAAAAAGACAGTATGTCAAAGATTGAAAGTTATGTGACCAAGTTCATATTAAGATTTTACCTTAATTTTCAAGAGGAGATGATGGTCCAAGAATATTCAAATAAGTTAGAGAAGACGATGACTTGAAGCAGAAAGAAAGAGATTCAGGTTTTGGTGCAAATTAGTTGAGTAGTTAGTTGATTAGTTGACTAATACACAATAATAGTCGACTAGGCAGGATACAGAGAGGAAACATTTTTACAGTAGTCTACTAAATAAATTTATTAGTCGACTAACTGGAGGTATTAGTCGACTAGCCTTAAGAACTTGTCGACTATAAGCGAAGTTTCTGAAGCAGAATCAGTTTTCTTTTCAGGAACAAGTTTTCTTATTCTAGTGGAATACAAATTGGATTAAATTTCTATTCAATGAAGGCTTGTTCATAAAAATTAAAGGGTCTAAAATTTCTAGATCAATGAGATCAATTCCTAAAAGGATTGATCAAAATCTTCAACCATCCAAATGTCAAGATCATCTCATAGTCCAAATAGGAGTTGTATTGTAAAATTCTATAAATTAAGATTGTAACTAAGCATTGTAATTGTCTCAAACAATAGAGAAATTTTAAAATCTCGAATAAAGGAGATCGGAGAAAGCCAAAAAAGAGAGGAGCAAGTTGAAGATGCATAGAGAGAAGAAATTCTTATAATTTAGGGATAGATTTAAGTAGAAGGTAAATACTATTGTTGCATCAAGATAAATGTTAGATCTCCTTATAACAAGTTTATTACTAAAACTCTCTCAAGTTCTCTCCCCGTGGACGTAGGTCAAATTTGGGCCAAACCACGTTAAATCTTCATGTGCTTTATTTTTACTTTTTTGTTTAGGTATTGCTAGTTTATTTTATAATTATTTTCTTTTGCAAGTACTGATCATATTGTCAAGTTTCACAAACGTCAATCCTGAGAGTAACAATTGGTATCATAGCATATCAATTTACGCAACAATTCGAGATCGAGAAATTCAATGACAAATGAAACTTTGGTTCGTGACAAAGAGGGTGAAGACGTTGCTAGTGCAACAAGGTCTTCAAAAGATCTTGCAGGAAAGTCAGTAAAACTTGCATGTACGTAAGACGAGGATTGGGAGAAGATGAATCTGAAAGCGACAAATACGATCCAATTATGTCTCGCAGACAAGGTCATGTATAATGTGATGGATTAAAAAATGGCTACACGTTTGTGATCAAGATTGGAAACATTGTATATGATAAACACCCCCCTAACAAGCTGTATCTTAAGAAACAACTATATGAGCTATACATGACGGAAGAGACAGCGGTGTTTAGCATTTGAACTTCTTCAACAAGGTGATCAATGAGCTGCTAGCTGTTGATGTCAAGATCGATGAGGTGATACTTCTTAGTTCGCTTTTGGATTCATTTGACCACATCGTTACCATCATACTCTACGGTAAGATAAATTCTTATACTGGAAACATAAGAGATTTATTCAGCTCTCTTAACTTGTGATGTTGCTTCATGAGTAACAACCAAATGTGACCAAATCTCATGGGGTGATTTGTAATGATTAACTCTAACAATATCATCATCATTTTATGCTTGAAGGAAGGCATAGTGTGCCATAGCGTTAGCATCAAACTCTTTGGTGACAATATCAGGCCAAGTGTCCTCATCACTATTGGGTACACTAAATGATTTGACCACCGTCTTTGCAACTCGACTTCTTAGAGATTACAAATATATAGTTATCTTAAAATTTTCATATGAGAAAGTTAAGATCATCAAACTTGAGAGGAAACTTGATGCTATCGGCCATGAATTCAAGTGTGTATGACAAACAAGTAATGCAAATGGGTAAATAGCAAGAGGATCTTCCTAAGGTGGTTAAACCAAAATCTAGAATGTAAGGCTCTGATACAAATTTAAAGTCACCTAGAGGGGGTTGAATATGTGATAATGCTAATCTAATGCGAAATGCAACAATTTAAGTAAACAAGTAAAACGGTCAACTCAAAATAAGAAGTGAAACCGGGTTTCCAATCAAGGGCTCTATAACTCCTCTTAATAACTCTAGATAAGAGTTGAGATGCACAATTGCCTTCTTACTTATATGAGAAAATATCGAAAGTCCAACAATCAATAGCAATGAAGTAACACAAAAGCAATATGATAGCAAAAATAAGAATAGTAAGTATGAGCACAAGTAGAACAATGAAAATAGAAGCAACCCCCCTCCCAAAAAAAAACGCGCATGCAATTTTTTCTCTCTTGCCATTTAACTTCATTTTCAGCATAGCTATAATATTTTTCTATATTGGGTTTTTCTGTATCATATTTCAGATATTGTGAGATTTTCTTGGAAAATTAAGTGAAAGGAACATTTGGAATCTTCTGAATTTGTCTCTGAGTACATAGTTATGAAGTTGATTCTTGATGTCGAAGTTATCATCATTTCCTTAAGCTGAAAAGGATCACTTCATGGTAAATAAATGTGTTTTATCTTTGTGATTCTTTGTAATTCTCGAGAGCGTTTTCTTAAAGCATCATGTTTAGAGTATTTTCTTTACCTACTTAATTGTAACATATTTGACCTTATTATGTGAAATTCCCCTACACATACATGCATGCACAAAAAGCCTTCAGTGATCTGACTCTTAAAGCTAACCATTTGGGAAACAATAACAAAACAGTATGTGTTAATGCTCTTAAAATTTTTATGTAATAAACTAAATACAGTCATCAACAAATCATAGGTTGGCAGTCGCATTGCTCGATAGCTGTGTAGGGATGATTGTAGCTCTTACTTAGCTGGCATCACCCAAGAATAAAACATCGTCAAGTCTAGAAAGGAAAACCTAGAATTATGTCAGGCTCAGGTGTCTCAAGTACTTCTTCCCCCCAAAAAACAAAAGATCCTCAACCGCGATGTCTCTTCAAGACCATTTAATGCAAAAAAAAAAAAAAGAAGTAACAATTGTGAGATATTTATCTGTAACTGTTAAGGATTGTAGTTTACAGTAATATGAAGAAAATGTGCATATCAGGGCTCACTGTTTTCCAATACAACTAAAGCACGTACTTCATTAATTTTAAAAAAGGAAGAATTTATTTGGCATAAAAGGGTCAAGATTCCTAATTACCTGAGAATTGACCTCAATGACTGCATTTGTGTTGGAACTGTCAGCACATGCCTTCTTATACCTCTCAATGGTTGATTTTATGCTGAATGGCACGGAAAAGTTTACCGAAAATGTTTATGGTTAAATACTACTAAAAGAAATAAGCCAATGAACTGTATAGAGAAATAATTACTCAATGCAAGTTCAATATCCCGTGTTCTCCAAAAGGAATGCAAATTATTGTACATGGTATATTGGTATCTGCAAAATTCTAGCAAAAGAAGTATTACTCATAAACCCCTTTTGCCATATTTTCATGTTGAATGTAACTAACTTTGTAAACTAGTACACTGAATATATATGTTTAATGTTCCTTTTTTGAGTAAAAGCAGTCGGGGTGGGGGCGGTGGGGGGGGGGGGGGGGGTGGGGGGGGGACCCCCTTGTTCCATTAAAAAGGATTTAATATAGCTATAATACGTTTGGAAAAAGTAAAACAAACTGTAAAGCTATCTGTACGATGTATATATGATAAGAATGCTAAATAATGATTAGTGTTTTGCAGGCCGTTGCTCTTTGAGTGAAGAAATTTAAAATAAGAAGGAAGTGGTCCATATTTCAAGGAAAAAACCTAAGGTAATTAGGCAAAGACATCAGTTATTCTCACGTTAGATTCTGTTTCTATGAGATGAAGAGAATCAAAGAATCTTGCATAGACTTTGGCAGGTAAGCTATTTAGAGGCAAACAATTGTGTCACACGACAAAATCCATATGCTTATTTTACATCATTTGGCTGTAAAGTTACTGGAACGTGTGCGTTAAAAGTTGAAACATTCCATTTTTTTTGCCAAAAAATAAAAATAAACATTAAAAGTAAAAACCCAGCTATTTTATACTTCTACTATGAGAACAAGGTATCTAGACTTGGGTATTACTGATAGTTTTTGGGATAGAAAGTGTTGCAAGATTCTTGCTATTAGATTTGTACAGTAAGAGCTAAGAGATCGATGTAGGCGGGCATTGTGGATATCGATAGTTGTTGCCCCATTTTGAAAATGTATTAGAGAGTACTAGTATGGGTTAAGATGAAGAGTTAAGCTCAGTAATTCCTCTTAAGGAGACATGTTAATTATATATGTAAGTGGCATGGTTAAATTAGTTTGCCTGTCATCGGTTAGAAATAATTCCTCTTAACTCTTTCAGACAGATTATCTAATCTATGTTTGTAAACTTTATTTTTCCTATACAACTAAGGGTGCAAATGTGTCAGATCATACAGGGTCTAGCTCGATCTAGATCTGAATATCTTTGAATCTAGGGTTTGATTATCTCATTTTAGCTTCGTTCGTCAGGTTAATGACAATATTGCCAGTTTTAATTAGTTAGACCTGCAATGACAAGCCCAGCCAGACGTGCCTTCTGCCACACAACAACTAGTATCAAACATTCAGAGCAGAATTCCCATAGCTCTAGTTTAAGGATGGACAATGCGCAAAATGTTTCCTACTAAAACTGGAAATCTACTACTGAAGTATGATGTTTGTTTCTAATCTAGGTAGATATCTAGATTTGAAGTTCTTTTTACTTTGTTAGGTGATTCCTTAGGTATTTTTTTTAGTTTCTTTAATTGCCATCAGATCGCTGTTTGAATGAACAAGGGGGTTATGTACTCCCACATCCCCCTTGAAAATGGGAGAAAATTCCTTCCATATTGTTACTTTTCGGCATGTTTCGAATACTGAACTCCCTGCCTTTGCCTAGTAAGTGTAGAATTTATGATAAACAGAAACATGGAGGAGAGGAATTAGGATTACCTCAGCAGAATCAGTAGTAAGTTTATGGTCATCTCGATCCTCGATGGTAGGTGAACGTTATAGGAACAGTCACCCTTGAATCCACAGTTCAAGTACCCAATGAAATCACTTTGTAATTGAGAGAAAAGAGATGCACTTTTTAGTAAAAGAAAAACTTCTTCTGCGCAAGAAAAAACTTCAACCCATATTCCATTTCTCATGAGTTTATATAGTGGTTAGGAGATAGGGTGTAATCCTCATCTCTAACTAAGAAGATCTTAAGAGATAAAGTTGTAATCCTCATCTCCAAGCAACAAGATCTTACGAGATAGAATTGTAATCTAACAACTACCAAGATCTAGATCAATCTTGATTTGAATTTCAAATCAAGGTTATCTTATCTTACCATGATAAGATCTTTTATATATTCTTATTGGCTCTAGCCTTCTTTGGACGCCCAATAAAGTCCCAGCTCGCCCAGTGGCGGGTCTTTTATCCCTATATCTCCCACTCGCACATAGTAGATAATAACATGCATTCTCACTCTTAATCTATCAAAGAATATTTCATTCATACTTGGTTAGTGAACCGTGCGACCGTCGAGCCACATGTAAGAAAATTTCGAGAGAACGATGTCAAATCTTACAAGATCAGCTTTGAATATCTCTAAAAGTGTCACGTCATGACCCAGACTCATTTAATCACATCCTATTTGGTACATCTAATCCCTCATATTTGAAACTATACCAAATACCTCTTTATTTTATATTTACAGTTGTGCTGCAGGTTCCACAGCGATATAACTTGCCAACAGTAAACCATAAAACATAAATGTGTTCCTAAATAGTCTTCCCTTCGCCCTTATATTACTTAGTTTTGATACAATTGCTTTCCCAATAATGTCCCATTGGGCCGAATCAATCTTGACCATTCAAAACACATCAAAGTAGTATTCACTGCGCCTCCACTTTATAATACAGTCAAAAGTCACATAGGGCAGATATAAAGTGTGATTAATTATGTTGATCCATAATGACTCATACAAATAAAGAAGTAAGGATCATTCTTTTATTTTCTTATTTTGATCGCTAAGCACATGTGTATGAAATACATGCTAGCGGAGTTCTCTCTTTAAGTAAAATAGTGTATGTCACAGTCTAACATCGTACAGATCTTAGTCCAGTCTTACTCGAATCATCTACTTGCTCGCTCTTCTCAGCGCTTAGTTAAGATTTCGTATCTGACTTTACAGAGGCCACATGGATTGTGGGACTCAATTATCTATATGAAGTATTTAGAAGATATATCTTGGTTTCAACCAAGACAACATCTTAATCACAATTGGTTCAGTACATCATTTTGCGCTATGAACTCAATATGTCTCATCTTTGCTCGCTTTCCAAGTGCCAACGACGATCCCTCGTGTGAGTGAGTCGATCTTTGCCTATTGACATGTTCATCCTATGAAGTCTTTTTCATAGCTAATGTGTGCATATAGTCAAAAAAAGACAATACTTTATTCAATAATAATATCTATGAAACAAATGTCTAAATCAAATGATCAACTGAAAATATACAAATCATAATCTACAAAGTCCTAGACTCCTGACATGAGCCTGATAAGCCTGACCAGCTATCAACTTAGTTAAAGGGTTAGCAACCATACGACTTGTAGAAATGTCTCAGGATGACCTCTTTTCGCACAATCATATGGCAGACAAAATGGAATCTATGTGTATATGTTTGATTTTCTCATGATACTTAAGGTCCTTAGAGTAGGAAATAGCAGTTGAACTATTACAATATACAGCGACATGCTCCTGAGAATGTGCGACAATGCCAAACTCTCATAGGAATCTTCTCAACCAAACACCCTCCTGAACAGCTCCAGAACCAGCAACGTATTCCGTCTCCATAGTGGACAATGCAACACATGTTTGCTTCTTGTCGCACCAAGTAATGGCCCAGCCATTGAGCAGGAAATCATAACCTGAAGTAGACTTGCGCTCATCAAGGTCACCACCCCAGTCGGCATCACTGTACCCATCTAACCGTAGGTCTGGTTTCTGGTAGCATAACATATAGTTTGTTGTTCCTTTTAGATATCTGAATATCCGCTTCACTGCTTTCCAATGAGCAAAGTCAAGATTTGCTTGGAATTGACTGATAAGGCTAACTGCATTGCAAATGTCTGGCCGAGTACACATCATAGCGTACATCAGGCTTCCAACAACGTTTGAATAGAGAACTCGAGCTATCTTATCTTTTTCCTCTGAAGTCTGAGGACATACTCAAGGTAATGCCCTTCTCGACAATAGTGTCAACGAGCTTACAAACTTGAATCTGAACTCATTCGAGTATCTTCTTAATGTATATCTCTTGAGACAAACCAGGAAGTTTCTTAGAACGATCTCTCAGGATCTTAACTCCAAGCACATAGCTTGCTTCACCCATGTCTTTCATCTCAAATTTTGAGGACAGCTAGCCCTGCATGGCGACGATCATCTCCTTGTCATTTCCAGCTAAAAGTATGTCGTCTACATACAAAAAAGAATTAAAAAATTACCCTTGGATCGTTTAACATACACACAATGGTCTTGCTCAATCATCATGAACCCGTTATAAGTAACAACTCGGTGAAATTTAAAATACCATTGTCTGGATGATTGTTTCAAGCCATAGATGGATCATCCGAGCTTGCAAAGTTTGCAGTCTTCCCCGTTTGTTATAAAGCTAATAGGTTGATCTATGTATATCACCTCATCCAGTTCTTCATTGAGAAATGCAGTCTTAATGTCCATTTGGTAAAGTTCTAAATCTAAATGAGCGACAATAGTTAGAATTAGACAAATTGAGGAAACTTCACTACCGGTGAGAAGGTTTTCTCATAGTCAATATCCTCTCTTTGGGTGTAGCCTTTCGCCACGAATCAAGCTTTGTACCTTTCGATGGAACCCTCTGCATTTTATTTGACTTTCAGTACCCATTTGTTTCTGATAGTCTTACGCCCAGGTGGAAGATCTACCAAGTCCCATACTTGATTCTTTCTCATGGATTCCATCTCATCTGGCATAGCAAGTTTCCATTCCTCAGAAGTTGGAGATTTCATAGCCTCTTGATAGGTTTTAGGCTCATCTGCCTCTTGCGGAGCACACATGAAAGCTTCCCTCTCAATCTAAAAGTGACGACGAGGGATGTTTCTACGTTGGCTTCTACGCAAAAATGTAGCTTCGGAATCAGTCCCTAATAGTACACTCTCACTCGAAGGTACACTCCCATTAGGCAATAAGTCACTCTCATCTTCCCTATCAGGATTAAGGGTGCCTTCATGTGACTCGTCCACTTCAAAAAATCTATCAATGTCATGGATATCCCCTTTCCTTGGAAATTCCCCTTCGAGGAAAACACATCTCATGATTCAATTTCAATAATCGTTCCATTGGCTGTTCACCATCACATATATTTTAGATTCATCAGAGTATCTAATGAATATGCACTTATTTGCTCTAGGATCAAGTTTCTCATAAGCATGAGAGTTGTTGTGAACATAACCGGCTGCCCCCATGGGCGCATGTAGCTTATGTCAGGCCTTCTGCTCGTCCAAAGCTCATATAGCGTTGTTGAAATCGATTTGGAGGGCACACAGTTAAGGATATAGGCCGCTGTCAATAATGCATCCCCCTAGAAAGATATTGAGAGTTCGGCATGTGCCATCATCAAACTAATTATGTCTAAGAGAGTACGATTTAGTCTTTCTGCTACCATTTTGTTGCGGAGTGTAAGGAATCGTTAACTGTTTATTAATCTCTTTTTCATTATAGAGTTGCTCAAACATCTCAGATAAATACTCACCTCCTTGGTCAGTATGAAAAGCTTTCACTGTTTCATTCTTCTGATTCTCAACCAAACTCAAGTAACGTCTAAAGAACTATAATGCTTCTGACTTATGGGAGATCAAAAATATATGACCATAGCTAGTATAATCGTCTATAAATGTAATAAAATAGGTGGCACCATGTTGTGCCCTCACACTCATTTGCCCACAGATATCAGAATGAATTAAATCAAGAGGTGAAGATGCCCTAGTGGTTTTGCCAAATGACTTTCTAGTCGATTTGCCTGATAAACAATGTTCACATGTAGGCAAGCTTTAGCGAGCTGGCCTAATATGCCTTCTCTAACTAACATGTTCATTCTATCTTGACCAATATGGCCAACTCTAGCATGACAAGTAACAGAATTATCTGCAGTAGTAAAAAAGAAATTAAAATCATTAACAAATAACCAAAACAAATAATTCCACCATTATTTTCGAAGGATAAACGGAAACCTAGCCTAAGCAAGTAGTAACTGACAACAAGTTTTGTCTATCATGAGCATAAAGGACATCATGGATTAGAAGCAAGGTTCTAAATATCGGATATCGGGATCGTATCGGGTGGGGGTTTTTCATATCAGATATCAGATACCGGGGGAGATATCGGGGGTACGCGCGCATATCGGGCGTTCATATCAAATACTATATATAATGAAATATTGATAACTAAAAGTTGGTTTAAAGTCATAGATATCATCTACCTAATAAAAATGATGTAATATACTTACAAAGACGTAAAAAATAATGTACATTTGCACAGTTGTGCAATAAATAAGTTATTTCATATCAGGAGATATATCGGGCGATTTATCAGCCAATATCGGGTGATTTATCGGCCGATATTTTAAACAACGACCATTTTTTGCTGCAAACGATATGGCGAACGATTTTCCCATATCTTATCGGCAGCAAGCAAAAAGGAGATATCTGATGATATCTCAGCCGACTCGGCCGATATTTAAAACAGAGATTAGAAGTGAGCATCCTCCGCGCAAGTCTAGCTTGTAGGTACCCATACCTAGCACATCCACGCTATTACTATTTCTCATGTAGATAACCTTGCTACCCGACGGAATTCAACGATACTCCACGAACCCAACTCGGTCCCTCGCTATATGTTCGATTGCTCCTGAATCAACAATCCAATCAGAGGAAGGATGGGCTACCATGACATGGCCTGTAACAAAAATAAAGCGAGAACTCAAGTTAGGGAGTATCTTCTTCGGCTCAGTGCAATCACGAGCGAAGTGTTCTTCCTTACCACAGTTAAAACACATTGTGCTAGTTTTGCCCTTCTTACCACCACGCTTGCCTCTCTTGTGCTTGGTAGAATTAGCCTTCTCAGGCGCAGATCTAGAATTCCCATTCTTTCCGCCTTGATTTTTCTTGCGCTTCAGCCCAAATGGCCTGCGTGAATCAGACTGAGTAGTATAAGATGAGCCATTAGCCTTAGCAGTTTCCAAGCGCTCAGCTTCAAGCTCCAAATGAAATAATTCTGTGATTGAGAGAAAAAGATGTACTCTTTAGTAGAAGAAAAACTTCTTCTGTGAAAAAAAAAACTTCAACCCACATTCTAATTCTTATGAGTTTATATAGTGGTTTGAGATGAGGATTACAACTCTACCATAGATGTCAAGTCAATGGAGTTCGGCGGAGGCGTCAAGATGAAGAAGACAACAAGAAAGTTCAAATTTGTTCTAAGACGCGGGAGGTGATGATCGGATCATTGCTAGTGGCAGACGGCAAGACGAGCTCACGGAGGCATCGCACAAGGCATCTCATGGAGGCTTGCTGCGGCAACAAGTCAAAGGAAAAAAAAGTAGAGAGTGATGAAGACGATCAAAAGACGAGATTAATCGGAATGTAGATAGTGCAATCATAGTCGGATTCAGATGATCAAGATGTCGAACCCTATATCTTCGGTGTTTTGGATGCACTGGTAGGTACGGATCGAGGACATTTCAAGGTTTGGTGCAGGTTCTATATAGTTCGATAAAAAAATCGACAGAGATCACGGTTAAAGTTATGATGGACTAATCGTAACATGGTGAGATTATTGCATGTATTAGTAGATTTATCAGGTTTGAAAATCATCAATAGCAGGGCAATAGATCTGGCAAATATCAATGCAGCAGTGGATGACAGTCCTGATTGATGAAAAGAAGACCATGGCAGTGTGTGACGAGAGGGCCCGTTAAGACCACGACAGTTATATGAAGACGGTAAGTTTGAAGGTTAAAACATCGATGGAAGGTGAATTATCATTAAGTATCGGTGGAAGACCATGACACGACAAGCCCTTGATAGTGTTCGTGTAAAGTTGGTAAGACCATGACTGAATTAGAGGCGGATTGCCTTAAGACCGGCAGGGCCCCTATGGCCGGGAAGGCGTCACAAAGTGGAATTGGCTGGTGGAGTCAGAGATGCAATACAAATTAAAGGAAAGAAACTAGGTTAGGGAGTTTCAATGAAAAACTTGAAGAGAGCTCACTTCGAGGTGGCTTCAAGAAAAACTGCAATGAGTTTAAGAGTTACATGATGACTACAGAAAGGGTGCATTCATGTGAGGTTCGAGATGACCCAAGGCATAGCGGTGAATCCGCCAACGGCCCCGGGGAGAGGAGGCAAGGTTAAATGCCTCACGATTTGGTTACAATCAAGGAAAGAATTAAGGTAGTAATCTAAAATATCAAGTTATTTTGCTAAAGGCTTGAAAAGCAAGTCAAGATGGAGATTGTTAAGATTTTGTCTTATTTTTCACGAGGAGGTGATGATCCAAGAAAATCTAATTGAGTTGGAGAAGATGATGACTTGCAGGAGAAGAAGCAAATCAAGGTGAAGCGGTTTTCTTTTCAGATGACTGTGAGTTTTCTTTTCAGAAAGAGTATGAATAAGATTCAATTCGTATTCAATGAAGATTTGTTTTTAAAAATTAAAGGGTTTAGAATCTTTCTAGTAAGGAGATCAACTCCTAATAAACTATCAAGATTCTTCAAGTATCTAATTGCCAAGATCATCTCATAGTCCTAATAGAAGTTGTATTGTAAAATCTTATAAATAAAGGGTTGTAACTTAGAATCTAGGTGAGCAGAAGAGTAAAAGAAAGTTGTGATGCACAACAATGTAAGACCCTAGAAAGCCAAGAAGGCCCTAGAAAGTCAAGAAAGAGAGGAGCAATGTGATAGTGAATAAAGAGAAGGTATACTCTAGTAATCAAAGTGTAGATTCAAAGAAAAAGTGAATACTCTTGTGTCATTAAGAGAAAGTTTAGATCTCTTTGTCCTAAATTTATTAATAAAACTCTCTCAAGTTCTCTTCCCGTGAATGTAGGCCAAGTTTGGACCGAACCACGTTAAATTGTGTGTTCTTCTTCTTATATCTTTTAATATTCATCTTGTGTGCTTGAGGTAATCGATCTTATGACGTGCTCGAGATGATCGATTTCATGGTATGCTTGAGGTCATTGATGGGGTCTTCGTATCTCCCAACTATTATTATCATAGTAAGTATGACATTCTAAGTTATGCACACAACAATTGGTATCAGAGTATATCAATTTCATCACAACAAATCTCTGGTCTACAGTTTCACCCCTTGCATCCAATAACTAACCTTGAGACTAATGGTAAATCTAATAGATAGAACATAAAAAATGTTAATGTGTATGAGATGTCATTTCTACAATTATTTAAGAGAAAAGAAAAGAAAAGAAAAGAAAAGAAAAGGCCATAGGTTAGCATAAGCGTGTGGGCAAGATTCAAATCACAAACCTCCTAGACATTTGAGAAAAGGCTTTACAATTGTATTACACTGAAACAATCAAACATATATATCAAGTTAGGCTTCTCCTAGTACGAAACAAAATATTTGCTATTATGAACAATAGAAAATATTACATTTGATCTGAGTCAAAAAGTCAAGAAAGGTATAAACAATAGCTAATATTTTGAACATGAAGTATAACATGTTTAGAGTTACAGTATAAATCTACACAATATTGCCACCAAGGTCACTGTCAAGAAGCTATAAGGATTTTCTCCTTTTGCTTAACTTCTAGAGGTATTGTTCAGAAGGATCCATAACTGCACAATACTATTTATTAGGGCAAGAATGTTAGACCTCTTCCAACTTCCAAGTTCAGGTCACTACATTTACGTCCTCAGGTTCCTCGTCTTAATAGTTATGCACAAGTATTAGATCCACCTTCATGAGTCACGAACTTTGGTCCACTCTTAATGGATTGAATCCAAAAATAATAATTGAACCTAAAAGCTATATTGGTTCGGATTTGGATATGACCATCTATCAGATAATAACTGATGTGTCAAATAATAACTGATGTGTCCACACACACAGTGTAGGAAGTGAATGATAGTGTATAATAGACTTCATATGTAATTGTAGCAGAAAACCACATGATTTAAGGTCATGACAAGTATAATCCTCTAGAATTTTGACAAACTTACTATAATAAAAGACCCGCTAGGCGGGTTGAGACTTTATAGGACGCTCATAGTGAGTTTGGTCCAATAAGAATATATAAAAGATCTCATGAGGATAAGAATAGATAACCTTGATTTGAAATTCAAATCAAGATTAATCTAGATCTTGATAGTTGTTGTTACATTATAACTCTATCTCTTAAGATCTTGTTGGTTGGAGATGAGAATTACAACCCTATCTCCTGACCACTATGTAAACCCATGAGAATTAGAATGTGGGTTGAATTTTTTTCTTCCACAGAAGAAATTTTTCTTCTATTAAAGAGTACATCTCTCTTATTCGCAAAGTGATTTTATTGAATACTTGAACTGCGGATTCAAGAGTGATTGTTCTTATAACGTCCACCTACTATCCAGAATCGAAACGACCACAAGGACCGAAATTGTACGTACCACTGCTACAATTTTCGCTGAGATAATCCTAACCCATATCCTCCATGTTTCTATTTATCCTAAATTCTACATTCGTATCAGAGCTTTGTTGTGGAATTTTTGGAATGTAGGAATAAAAGACTCGCTGGGCGGGTTGGGACTTTATTGAGAGACTATAGTGGGGTAGACCCAATAAGAATATATAAAAGATCTCACCAGGATAAGATAAGATAATCTTGATTTGAAATTCAAATCAAGATTGATCTAGATCTTGTTAGTTGTTGTTAGATTACAACTCTATCTCCTAAAATCTTATTGATTGGAGATGACGATTACAACTCTATCTTCTAATTATTGTGTGCATAACTCGGGATACCATACTTACTATAATACCAATAATTGGGAGATACAAAGACCCCCTACCGATGACCTCAAGCACGCCATTAGATTGATTACCTCGAGCGCACAAGATGAATATTAAAAGATATAAGAAGAAGAACACACAATTTAATGTGGCTCGGCCCAAATTTGGCTACGTCCACATGAAGAAAACTTGAGAGAGTTTTATTAATAAACTTGGTATAAAGAGATCTAACCTTCTTCTTGATGACACAAGAGTATTCGCCTTCCCTTTGAATCTACGCCAAGATTTGAAGAGCATACCTTCTCTCATGCACCTTCACCTTACTCCTCTCTTTCTTGACTTAGGGCCTTTTTAGCTTTTTAGGGCCTTACATTGTTGTTCATCACAATTTTTTTCTGCGCTTCTGCTCCACCTAAATTCTAGGTGACAAACTTTTATTTATAGGATTATACAATACAACTCTTATTTGGACTATGAGATGATCTTGACCATTGGATGCTTGAAGAATCTTGATAAGTCCTATTAGGAGTTAATCTCCTTGATCTAAAAGGATTCTAGACCCTTTAATTTTAGAAACAAATCTTCATTGATTGGAATTGAATCCTCTTCATATTCTTCCTGAAAAGGAAACTTGCAATCGTCTGGAAAAAAACTGCTTTATTTTAATTTGCTTCTTCTCCTTCAAGTCATCAGCTTTTTAGAGCCTTACATTGTTGTTCACCACAATTTTCTTCTGTGCTTCTGCTCCACCTAAATTCTAGGTTACAAGCTTTTATTTATAGGATTATACAATACAACTCTTATTTGGACTATGAGATGATCTTGACTATTGGATGCCTGAGGAATCTTGATAAGTCCTATTAGGAGTTAATCTCCTTGATTTAAAAGGATTCTAAACCCTTTAATTTTAGAAACAAATCTTCATTGATTGGAATTGAATCCTCTTCATACTCTTTCTGAAAAGGAAACTTGCAATCGTCTGAAAAAGAAACTGCTTCATTTTAATTTGCTTCTTCTCTTTCAAGTCATCAGCTTCTCAATCTCAATTGAATTTTCTTAGACCATCATCTCCTCTTGAAAAACAATGCAAAATCCTAATAAGATTATATATTCATTAGATGCATGAGGCTGGAACTGTAGAGTTACAAGCTAGGTTTCCTTTTCTCTTATTACTTACAGAAAACTAGTCATGTTAATAGTCCCACTGGATTTGTAATTTAGCATGTAGAGGGAGAATTAATGTGGGACTGACAGTTGACATTAACTGAAGCAATTTTAAAGGTGAGACATGAAGACAAGGACATTGTGTTTTAAGGTATAGTAATTGATTTAAGGAGACTTATACACTAATTAAGCCACATGTCTTACTTGAACCTTGTTATTCTAACTAAAAAAATAGGATCGCTCAAAAGACAGAGCAAGATTTTTATGTGCCAAACCGCGTTAAGAAAAAATAATAGCATTTTTTAGATATTCATTCATGGCATTAATGCTTAAATCTTTAACACACATTTCAAAGAGAATTTGCAATGTAGCTAAATTGTTGTAATTAAACTAAAGCGCCGAATTCTCAAAGAAAAGTCACCCGTAATCTCTGCCTCATATCGATCCTAAGCTTAATTCACACAATTAAATCCTAATGGTGAATTGGCTACGTTGATAGTCCCTAGCTCGAAATGAAAGAAAATGCCCCCAAATTCACTAAAATCTTCATTTTTCTTTTCATAAGAGGACTGCATCAAGTTCTCATGGATGTATTGATCCATCATGTTGTATACAAGTCTACAGACTAATATAATATAATCTAAAATTCTAAATGAAGAATTGATCTAATTCAACTTTTCTTTTTTACTTGTTGGAAAAAATTAAAGAGGTACACTAGCGTTTTATAGGCTTTAAAAAAAACTTACAAGAATATCAACTATTTACTTTAATGTCATAAACAAATGACAATAAACTAATGCATATATGACTCTTTAATTTCTTCAATTCATGGTGACTCTTTCATTTCTCTAATGATAATGACTATTCCAATTCCACAATTTATGATGACTTTTGTACTTCTTCACTAATGCCATAAATCACATCTTATGATGACTTTTCAACTTCTCCACTAATGTCATGAATCATATTTATTTAGATTTATAATTTCAACATGACTTCTCCACTAATGTCATGAATCACATTTATTTAGATTTATAATTTCAACATGCCCCCTCAAATAAAAATGTCTTTATGTCAAGCGTGTCTCTTAGCCTCATGAAAATTTCGCTTGATAATGACTTAGTGAATATATCTGCAACTTATTCAGTAGTGTGGCAATATTGGAGCTCTATAGTCTTCTCTTTCACAGGATCTCGAAGAAAGTGAAACCGAGTATCAATATGCTTGTTTCTTCCATGATGCACTGGGTTTTTTGCATATTAGATGGTTGACTTGTTGTCCACAAATATTACAGTCGATTCTTCTTGTGGATGATCCAACTCCTTTAAAATGTTCCGCAATCAAATAGCTTCACATACAGTAAATGAAGCTGCTACATGCTTTGTTTGGCATGAAGATAAGGTCATAACTCCTTGCTTCTTTGAAGTCCATGAAAACATAGTTGACCCAAGATAGAAGACATAACCAGCGGTGCTTTTTCTCTCATCTTGGTCATCTCCTCAGTCGCTCTCTGAAATGCCTACTAACTCTGCAGTTTCACTATAAGCACAAAATAGACCAAGATTGAGTGTTCCTTTGATATATCTTTGAATCCTCTTCGCAGCTAGCTAATGAGACTCCTTTGGTGTCTCCATATAGCGACTCACAAGTCCGACTCTATAAATGATATCGGGCCTTGTGATCGTCAAGTTCATCAGGCTACCAACTACACTCTTAAAGAGAGTCGAGTTTATGAAATCTCAATTTTCTTCTCTTGATAGCTTCATTCCTGTGGCTATTTGGGTGTTCACTGGGTTGTAGTTACTCATCTTGAATTTCTTGTAGTTACTCATCTTGAATTTCTCCAAGATCTCCGTCATTTACTTTTTTTTGAGACATAAATATCCCATCTTGTTGTTGCTTCACTTCGATGTTAAGAAAATAAGACATCAATCCATTGTTTGTCATCTCAAATTCATTGAACTTTACCGTTTTGAATTCAACAAGCATCTCGATGGTACTTTCTCTGTATAACAGATCATCAACATAAAACAAATTATTATAAATTCTCCTTGATGGTTCCTCTTCATGTAGATGGCATGCTCATAGGGACATTTGGTGAAGCCATTTTGATGAAGATAACCATCAATTCGGGCATTTCATGCCCGTGGTGCCTATTTTAAGCTGTATAAGACTTTCTTTAGGTGATATACTTTGTCTTCTTACCTTTTTATCAGAAAACCTTCTGGTTGTTGTACATGCACCTCTTCTTCAAGGATACCATTGAGAAAAGCTAACTTGATATCTAAATGATATATCTTCCACCTGTGATAAGCTGCAAATTAAATTAATAGTCTCACCTGTCCAATTGAGCAACTGGTGCAAAGACTTCTTCATAGTCGATGCCGTACTTTTATTTGTAGCCTTTCGCTACAAGCCTTGCCTTGTACCGATTAACTTCACCATCTGTTGTTTGTTTGATCCTGTATACCCATTTGACACCTATTGCCTTGTGATTTGGTACTCTCATGTGTCGTTCTTCTGGATGGCATGAATCTCTTTCTTCATTGCTTACCGTCATTAATCTTCTTCCTCGGCCTCTTGGAAAGTGAGGTTCATGATCAAAATATAAGCAGAAGAGATTAGTCTCTCCATCTTCTTCTATCTGCTCATAGATCTCCCTGAGGCTTCTCATTTTAATGGTAGCTCATACACGGAGGATTCACTACAACTACCTTCCTCATAAGATGGAGAACCTCTTGCAGGAGACGGTGTAACATATTGAGGAGATGGTGATGTAGCTGGTGATGGAACCTCCTGTGGGGACTCATCAGGTTCATCCACCACGGGTTGCTCTTTGATAGTCCCTTCATTGCTCCAACTCTATGCTTCTGCTTTATTGAAGACAACGTCTCTACTAACCACTAGTTTCTTAGTTAGTGGATTGAAGAGCTTGTATGCTTTTGACTCCTCACTATATCCGATTTCACCGCGATCGCCGAGTTTCTTCCTTTGACTTCTGATACTTGATTATACGTAACACATTCAAAAATTCGTAGGTGTGCAACACTAGGTTTGTAACCACTCCATGCCTCTTGAGGTGTCTTGTTCTTCACTATTTTTGTGGGGCATCGATTGAGCAAGTAAGCTGAGCACGCCACGGCTTCCGCCCAGAACTGCTTTGGCATCCTCTCTTCTTTGAGCATGGTTCTTGTCATATCAAGAATGGTGCGGTTCTTTCTTTCTACGATGCTATTTTGCTATGGTGTGTAGGCAGTAGTAAACTGCCTCTTTATGCCTTGCTCATTGCAATATTCTTGAAACAGATTACTCACCACCTTGATCAGATCGGAGAGTTATTAGCTTGTGGCAACTCTTCACTTCAACAAAGGTTTTAAAATGCTTGAAGGCAGTAAAGATGTAATATCCCATCTTCAGAATACGTACACAGGTATGTGTCCTGATTTTTGGAGCGTATTTCCTTATTTTCTATTATTTAAATTCTTACTCATATAGCAGTATGACATGATTTGACCTTTCTGGTATTCAGATTTGACTGATTTCAGTTTCAAACATTAATTTTTTAATATTCTAAATTTTTTATGATTTTTTAGAATTTTTCTTAATTAAATTGTAAATCTTCAAAACCAGTATCGACTAGTGTCGCCAACCGATTCTCAGATTTTTAATTTACAAACAAAGTTGAAGTTCTAGAAATAGCTTTCACATTATTTCTTAAAATCATATTTTCTATCTAAATGAATTTTCTGAGATTTTTCAGAATTTATCAAAAATCTGGCCGACTCGATGTAGACATCGTCCACGGTGCATTTCAGGATTTTTATTTTAAAAACAGGATTGAATTTTTGAAAATTTATTACACCAAATATCTAAAAATAATATTTATTATTTTTGAAAATTTTTGAAAAACTTTTCAAGTACTTCATTTTCTGGCTTTTCCGGAGTTTTTGGTGTTTTCCCAGATACCAGAATTCTATCCTGATATTTTACTTTTCTCTTTTTTCTCCTTACTAGACGCGAGGTTCACCAAACTTGAATTCAACATTTAATGCAGAGATTCTCTTCATTCCGCATTTAATTTATGTCCATCAAAAATTAACTCTGATCTAATCACCATGCTTTTTGTCTTTTCTATCAACGCGATTCTCGCGTTTCTATCTGAAAGTCTCTGCGTCTTGCTCAAAATTGGCCAGACTCAGGTCTGGCAGA
Organism: Agave tequilana; assembly: GCA_038442645.1. Taxonomy (NCBI): domain Eukaryota; kingdom Viridiplantae; phylum Streptophyta; class Magnoliopsida; order Asparagales; family Asparagaceae; genus Agave; species Agave tequilana. The sequence goes on along the minus strand of JAVJIF010016825.1, from coordinate 52,554 downwards.
GACGCAGCCTTCGTCTTGAGAGAGACACAAGTCTCATTTATTAAACCCAATGGCAAACTTGTAATAATCAAATGACTCCTTTACATATATACATCCTCTCTTCTCTCTCTTTCATTCTTTTCTTTTCTTCTTCCTTTTCCAGCCAACAAGCCACCAACGGCAGCCCCAAAAACCAGCCAACGTAGCCCCTCTTGGCCAACCACCCTCTCTAACCCCTCCACTTTCTCTATCACCTTTCTCTCATCCATTTGCTCCTCCATTCCAACAACAACAACTTCTCCGCCTTCTTCTTCCTCTTTTTCTACCAAGAAACCCATCTTCTCCACCATCTTCTCCACTATCTCCACCACCACCTTCACCCCTTTGGCCACCAACAACCACACCATATTCCTTCTCTCGAAATACTCTTTCCAACGAGCTATACCTTCGTTCTCCGAAGCCTCATTTTCAAAACTCCATTTTTCTCTTTTGAACTACACTTGCACCCTCTAGATTACTTGGGCTTGGAGCTTGGGCCACCTTCTCCGACCAGCTCAGGCTAACTTGGGCCGCCGCGGTGATCGCCGACCAAGCCATGGTCGGCCTACCTCCCCTTCTCTTCTTTCTTTCTTTCCTTTCCTTTTCTTTCCTATTCTTTCTTTCCTTCCTTCATTCCTTTCCTTCCCTTTTCTTTTCCTTTCTTCTCTAAATTTTCCCCCTCAAAACCTGCGTCTCTCCCTCTTCCATCACAGCGTCTCTGTCTCCTCCTTTCCTGCGTCTCTCACATCTCCTTGTCTCTCTCTCTCTCTCTCTCTCTCTCTCTTATTGTGTGATTGCTTGACGCGGAGTTTACCCCTTGCATCCAATTAATTATTTAACGCGATCTTCGCGTTCTTGTGTTTACGCGACGCGGAGCACGTGCTCGCGTCTGCGTTCTTCCTGTATTATGACTTAAACGCAGGTCTCAGACCCGCGTTTGTGACATCAACGCGACGCGACCCCCGCATCCGCGACCCCTGCGTCTTCATTCTCCTTTTTTCTGATTCATCACCTTTCCTCCTCTTTTTTATATATAATATTTGTTATTGAACGCGTTGACGTGTTGGTTACCTAGATCCGGAGCTTGAGATTTCCCGGTATTTCCTGAAGATTTAGGCGAGCGTTCTTACTTTCTTTTTAGATTTTCCCGCTTCGTCATGTTGACTAGTATTATATTATTTTCCTGACATATTTGCATGTGTCATGCTGTCACTTGTCACCTGCTTAATATCACCTCCCAGTCATATGTCTCATGGCACCTGATATACTACTACCTGATACTGGCCCAGTTATGACATTGATATTTGGCATGCTGTTACTTGTCACCTGCTTAATATCACCTCCCAATCATATTTCATGGCACCTGATATACTACTACCTGATACTGGTCCCGTTATGACATATTGATATTTGGCTTAAGATTGTCATATGTATGGAAATCCTGTAATTACTATCATGTATTATATACAGTGACTTAAATTTATAATACTCATGTACTCTTGAACCCCTGGAATCCTGATCTTGTCATGCACTTACCTTTCCCGTGAATTGATAATTACATAATTAACTATAAAAATGGACAACTTGCATCGGGTCGGAAAAAACTTGCGGCTATCAATATATGTTCGTATTTACAGTGGCACTAGGTATGTTGTGCAACTAAAACTTCCAGTCGGACCTGTGGGCCTCCAGGCGACCAAGGGGAGTGCTGGCTCCCTCCTTCCTGGTACCATCTTGATAAGGGCATCCTATAAGACCCTCCTGTACGCCTTGCAGCTGGTTCCGAACACCAGCAACGGAATGTCCTGGACCGTGGTCCCGGGCATGCACAGGACCCACTGTAAACATTGTTCGTTGATGCCCCTATTGGTTTTCAATAACAGCCTCGATGTTCTCATATGTAAATGTATGTGTGCTGGGACGCTATTACACATATCTAGACATATGGGTAGAACGAGTAATAAGTATAAATATTAAAAATAACAATGATAGGTTTATTCAGGCCTTATCACCTTCATTTTATATCTCCATCGCATGCTTACAATACGTGTACACCCGATACAGCTTTTGATTCTTATTACTGTTTGATTTTATCAACACCCACATATACTTATCTCTGCACGACACTTGGCATTCACCTAAATATTTGTTGGGGAGTTTCTGACTCCCTTGAACTTGTATGTTCAGGTTCTGAAGTTTGGATTGAAGCGGAGCCCTCGACCGAAGATCAAGCTTATCTCTCGGCGTAGGCCGACTAGTCCCAGCTCCTTCTGTTCTTGAATCTTCCTGCAAGCTCAGGGAACTTCCTCTCAGCTCGTGAGCATCCCTTTTTACTGTACAAATTGTAACTCTTACTTTTGTACCTAGCTGTGATATATTGTACATGTACCAATATATCACGCTCTGTGATAACTTTGTAATCCTTATGTTGGAATGTATATATGCCACGTGCTTCTATACTCTGTTACTTGCATGTACTGATGCTTAGCGTATATACGTGAGGGTATTTCTGACCTACGTATATACGTCGCAGTAACGTCTCCGTACCGGCCGGATCGGGGCGTTACAAAAGATAACAAATTTTTGTTTAAGAATGTATACCCACATTTTTCTATTGAAATCATCAATGAAGGTAATAAAATATCTATTATCTTCTAAAGAGACGGGATTTAGTGGTCTGCAAATGTTTGTGTGAACAAGTTGCAATGGTGCATCTGCTCTCCACAACTTTCGACTAGGAAAAAGAAGTCGTGCTTCCTTGCCAATTATGCAACCTTCAAAAGTATTACTCGTTGGATCGATTGTTGGTGAGCCTTGTACCATGCCGACTGTAGATAATAGCTTCAGGTCGTTGAAGTTTAGATGGCCGAAGGGAAGATGCCACCTCCATGACTCATTCTCCACGAGTCCTTGAAAACCTCTCAACTTTCATGTTTAGATGCAAGGGAAACATACGGTTCCTTGTCATCTTAACACAAGTTATGAGGCCTCCTTTTGCATTTTTCAAATAAAGATGGTTGTTCTCCATATGTACTTTGTATTCTTTTCTGAGTAATTAATCAATGCTGAGAATATTTCTATTCATGTTAGGAATATAATAGACATCGAAAATATATTCGGGTTTACCATCCTTTTGGTAGATTTTGATTTTCCATTTGCCTTCAATGAAAAGTTTTGAAGAATCTCCCAATCTCACACTTCCATGAACTCCTTCTGTGATTTTCATGAAAAGTTCTTTCTTCCCCATATGTGGTTGCTAGCACCCGAGTCAAGGTACCGAACATCATTCTGAACACTTGAATCATCATGAATAAGAAGAAGAGTAGAGTTATTACTCATACCATTTGTTGCTTCGACGATATTGGTATGATCTTCAGTTCTATACCAACAATCTGAGGCATAGTATTCAAATTTTTAACAGTTGTAACATTGGACGTTCTTGTTATTTTCATTTCCAGATATGAATCTTCCTCGATTGCTTCATCCTCGACCTTTGAAGTTTGGACCTCCACTTGATTTTGAGTGATTCGTTGTTAGGGATACGCCACCTACCTCTACCACAGCCGCGACTTCTACCATGTGAGTCTTGATCATTTAGAGTCAGCTTTGACTCTAATGCTTGTTCCAGCACTATGAAACTTGTCTTCTTTTGCATGCGTTGCTCATGAACTTGGAGAGATCCCAAAAAGCTCCTCTATTGAGATGTCATCCAAATTTTTTGACTCCTCAATTGCCACCATCACGTGCTCGAACTTTGATGTGACGGATCAGATCAATTTCTCCATAATCAGATGTCCTCCATCTTCTCTCCATTTCTCCTCATTTTATTCACAATTAGAAGTAATTGTGAATAGTAATCAGAGATTTTTTACTTTATCTTTCATTTGAGCGGCTTCAAGATCGCCCTTCAAAGTTTGGAGGCCATTTCGCTTCACTCCCTTAACTGCTCTGTCAATGGTAGTAAGGATTACCTATGCTTCCTTGTTCGTTGCTTCGGCAACTCTCTCGAAGTAGACTCGTCCAACCCTTGATAGAGTAGAAAACGAGTCTTACTATCCTTCTATCTTTACTCTCTAAGAGCCTTCTTCTCTTCAGCGGTGTAGGCGGCTTCAATGATTAGCTCCCACAACTCTTGAGAACGAAATAGAGATTTCATCTGAATTGACCAACTCTCATTATTATCCTTCGCTAACTTGGGTACTTGTGGAGATTAACGAGATTGTTGGTAGAGGCCATGAGAAGAGAAAATAGAAGAAAAGATTAAAATGGCTTTGATACCAATTGTTGTATACAAGTCTATGAATTAATATACTATAATCTAAAATTTTAAATAAAGAATGGATCTAATTCAACTTTTCTTCCTTTCTTACTTGAAAAAAAATCAAAGAGGTACACTAGTCTTTTATAGGCTTAAAAGAAAGAATTTTAAAAAATACAAATCTTCTAGTTTAATGTCATAAACAAATGACAATAAAGCAATGCATATATGACACTTTAACTTCTCCAATTCATGGTGACTTTTTCATTTCTCTAATGATGATGTCTGTTCCAATTCCATAATTTGTGATGACTTTTTTACTTCTCCACTAATGTCATAAATCACATTTTATGATGACTTTTCAACTTCTCTATTATTGTCATGAATCACATTCATTTTGATGACTTTTCAACTTTTACGCTAATGTCATGAATCACATTCATTTTGATTTATAATTCCAACAAATCAGATATTTGTGTCAAAGAATCCACGTATCTTTCAATTTTATTTGTCTCATTAATTAGATGATAATGAAATAAGAAACTGAATGACCTATCATAGGTGTGCGCTGTAGCAGAGATAGGCTTATAATATTTCCTCAAAATAGAAAGAGGTAAAAAGAAAAAAGAACAAGAAAAAGGCTTATAGTAGCATGAATTTAGAAAGAAATAAGATCTGGCTATTACTATCAAGCTTGCAGATCTTCTCTATTTCCTTGTAAAATCAATGACAAACACCCCAGCTGTCTTTGCTTTAATTTCCATAAAATTAAAACAAAGAGAGAAAAAAGAAATAAAAAATGTTGAAGAAGTTAAGGTTTCGTCAAAGGAAGAGGTACAACCTTGTAGGAATAAAAGTAAAAGCTAATAATGAAATGGGCCGAAGGCCAACACTCACAAGAGGGAATTGACGTGAATGGGCGCAGCTCCCAATACAAATACCATGCCAAAGAAAAGCAAGCCCGCCCTCCTCCACGCATTCTCAGGTCAAAGTGTTGATGATTACTTTGGGGGTGGTGGGGGCGCGGGGGCGGGGGCGGGGGGGGGGGGGGTGGGGGGGTGGGGTGCTGTCTCAGGTCAAAGAGATGACGATTAGTTTGAAACTGAGAGAGGGGGAGAGAGCACAAGCAGAGAAAACCCAACAGTGGACTGAGTGAAGAGCCACAGTTTCCTTCTCTACGCTAGGGCTGAAGAAAGACCAAACAGAAAAGAAAACTTGATGAATTTTTTCATTTAGCCAAAACAAAAAGGAAAAACTTGGAGAGATCTCTCTGAAAGTAGCTTTCCAGTGAGAGAAGGAAACGCAAACTGAGAAGAAAAAGGCATGTGAAAGTGAGCAAACCGAACCCATTCGGTAGCTGTGAATGATTGAGTGGTCTAAATGGATCAATTGAAGACCCATGTTGGGATATATATCTTGGTTTATACGTATTGAATGTGTGATCAGTTCAATAAGTGTGATCAGTTGCTGTAGGACTTTTCTGGAAATTGTTATAAGAACTTCACTTCCTCACTCCTTATACAAGATCTTTACCTCTTTTTTCTTCTGTATATTCCAATTTCTAAAACTAGAAATGTAGTAATAAATGTTTCGAAGAGAGGAGAAAGAGAGTAAAGGTGTCATTATCCCAAGTTTATCACATGAGAAGAAAGGCAAAGAGAGGGGCAGAAGGAACCCTAAGCTTGAGCCCATACATAGTCTTTAATGTTTTGGCAATTCTTCACTTGAGAGAGAGAGAGAGAGAGAGAGAGAGAGAGAGAGAGAGAGAGAGTTGCCAAGCTCAAGAGTAGCACAAGAACAGACAGAGGGGAAGGAAAGTGAAGAAAGGAACCCTAAACTTAAGCTCACAACTAGGCTCTAAGCTATAGGTTTCTTGGCTTGTACTAAGCCCTAAGAGGGTGTTTGCTCAAGATGCTGCAGTTAAAACCCTAAATTATTTCAGCACACAATTTAGAAGGAAATCATACACTAAAAATCCATTAAATTTTTTCATCCACACAAAAATATATCACATGACAGAAAATTCTAATGCCCAAAACAGGCATATGATAAGGGAAGGAGCTGCCCAACAAAGTTAAAAAAAAGAGAATGGAAACAAAATCTTTTTCCACATTAAAAGAAACAAACATGAACATCACTAGATAGAACTTTACTGCATGTTTTCTTCTTCAGTATTGCCAACAATTTATAAAAAATTGTGCAGATTAGCTTGAATCAACTTCCAAATAACAAAACATAACAAAAATTCTAAATTTTGACTCCTACCTCCTCCCACTCATCCCAAAACAGATAGAGGTGCCAAACTTTTCTAAAACTAGAAAACCAAACAAGATCTAAGAGAAAGACCCATCATTTTTAATAATATGTTAAATATGCTTCTTAGTTTTTGTTGCCACATACTAAAGAGATAGAGAGATTAACAAGTTTAGCAAATCAACAATCTCACTAAATAGAATGAATAAATAACATATACTACAAATAATATGATCTCTTTACTTCATAATTAATTAATACCTGTTATTTGAGTACTCATAAAGGCGACCGCGACTGGAGAAGACGATAAGGGCAACCTCGGCATCACAGAGCACGGACAGTTCGTAGGCCTTCTTCAGGAGCCCATTCCTCCTCTTGCAGAAAGTCACCTGGCGGTTCGTCGTGTTCTCAATCCTCTTGATCTCAATCTTTCCCCTCCCCATGTTGTATTTCTCTTCCACTGATACTGAGCTGATCAAAGAAAATTTAGGGCTTATTTAATTTAGCATAATTAGCTTGATCTAATGAATCTCAGTCACTGAAATCATTAGTCACTCTTTTCAAATCTTTAATTAACCACCTCATATGTCATGATTATACATGCATGATCATGCAAGATTAATTCAAACACAAATTAAATTTGTTTAAACCTATAAGATTCATGGCGAATTAGACTAAATAAGAAGCACAAACTGTCTTTTGAGAGCGTAACATTGCGGATTGATTTCTTTAATCAGTAGAAGATTTCATGGAACTCACTCAAAGTTAAATCATGATATATACATCAGAAGCGCGAAAAAATGATTTGTTATGAACTTCAACTTGATTTCTTGTTTTCTTTTTTCTTCTTCTTTGCCTCAGTTGAAGAAATCAATCAGTTTTAAAATCCAAACTTTGATAAAAGCCCATGAAATACCAAGATCGAGATGATTCTTAACATAAACTGATTTCTTTATACTGTTCAGTCTCCTTCTTGATTCGGCTCTTTATACTGTTTCACGAGTTCTCTCTCACCCAAAAAAAAAAAAAAACCTTTTCACAAGTTGAAGAAGAGAAATAAGAGCAAATACATAAATAAATTCAAGATATAACGCAAAACTCAATGCAAGATCAGCACTTAAATCACTTACAGAAATTTGCTTCTTTAAGCTCAAGAATTTCAGTAATTCAGTTTCTTGAAAAAGATCAAAATGTTCAGATGAAGGCAAACGAAAAAAAAATCTGCAGAAGAAAACTCTTAAATAAAAGACTTGATCACGATGAGGTGAATTTGCTCACCAGTCGAAAATTATAACCTAACAAAGAGATATCTAGAAATGAAGTCTACTTGAAGATCAAGAGGGAGACTTTTGTCTTTCTCTTCGTCTAATTAGGTTTTGAGAGAGCTGAGCTGAGCTCCATTTTTTTTTTTTTGTGGAGGGGAGAGAGAGAGAGAGAGAGAGAGAGAGAGAGAGAGAGAGAGAGAGAGAGAGAGGGGAAATTCGAGAAGAAGAGGGAAAACCAAAAAGCACAACAGAGAGGAGAAAGAGAGAGAAGAGAGCTTTGTGCATGAGCCCAGTAGGTTTTCTTCACTTTTTAATGAGCGGACCTTCCCGTTCTGTTGTCCCTCCGGATCTCACTTTTTTAGCTTAAAGTGTGTCGACCTGCCAACTGAAAGTTAAAGGGGTCGGTTCTGCATGAAAATTGTATAAACACCCTTTCAGAATATTCAGTTTTACAAAAATGGTCTACCAACTTTTTTCCCTCCCTTTTCTCTTTTATTTGGTGACTTTATTTCTTTTGATTGAATGAAGAGGATGAATAAATCAGTCTTGAAACTAAGACCTCTCGTGACTTAATTTTCTCGTTTTATCGTTGAGATAGCTCAAAGTTGTAAAAAGAATGACAAGTAAATCATAATCCTAACATCATAAACAAGCACTGACGGTAGTTGTTACTGAACTATATGATTTTGCTTAACTCATGAAATATGTTGTGCTTTGTGATCAAAACAAGAGAGTCACGGTAGATGAGACGTTTTTATCACATTTTTTTTAGAACAAGTTGGAGGCTCTTCTGGGTACAAACTCAGGACCTAACTGACTGGCCAACTTCAGAGGGCATTTTTATCGCATTTTTTTGTTTTCCTCTATCCAATATGTAGTCCACAGATTGATTAATCATTTGATTTGCAAGTTCTTCAGGTTCTATGTTTTACTGGTCTTGATGCGTGGGGTGTCTTAGAGTAACATAAAGAGATATATCCTTTTTGGTAAAAGTTTTTTTTTAATTATTAGAAAAGAAGAAAAATAAATGATATATTCCTCAATGCTTGCACAAATCACGTAGTTTTAGTGTAGCGCTCATATTTAACACAAGTAAAAACAAAGAAAATATTGGTATGCAAGTTTAAATTTCTTCTTAAAAAGAAAAAAAAGAAGTGCACAACTTACAAGGATGTTGGAATGTGCCTTGGTCCTTAGCATATCTTGAGGTTGTGTTTGATATATTGTGGAAGATAATACTCCCATCTCATTTGATACGTGGAAGACAACATTCTCATCTTTTGTGAACTTGATTTCCCAAGCATCAGATTTCTGAAAATATTACATTAATGTCATATTTGATATAACATGAACATTCCGGCCAATATAATTATATTTTGTTGTGTTTCTAATCTTAACAGATCCCTCATAAATGGAACATTTATGGATATAATTTTTGCAAATTAAACCTTCTATGGTGTGAGAATGATAGTAATAGTAGCAGCGGTAGCAATAGCAACAACAACTGTGACCAGTTTCAATTCTGATGACATGACGAGATGACTTTTAGGATACAAATCAATATCATAGAAGGAATAAGATTATGAGATCATGTTTTTGTATCATAATAGGACTCCTCTCTAAATTGTGTATATATTCACCCTTTGATGTTAATAATAATTTAATTCAATTATCTCTAAATTTAAGTTTTAATGACGACGCTGGTAATACCAACAGTGACAACAAAAATTGTCTAGTGTTTGGTGACAATGATTAGTTGAAGACGCTGGTTGCAATTGTTGGGATTTGGGTCGAACAAATAGTCCCACATCAGTTAGACATGGGGATGGTCTTGGGTTTATAAGGATTTGGGCAACTCCACCTAACAGACTAGTCTTTTAGGATGGTGCCCCGAGTCCTTCAATTGGTATCAGAGCCATGCCCCGAACTTAGTAGTGTGTGTGGGTGATGTTCGACGATGTAGATCCCCCAATGGCGCAATGGCGCAATGGGCCTGCCCACCCTACTGGCGCAAAAAGGCGTAATAGGCCCTGTGAAGCTAATGTTTGGCTCTCGAGAAATTTAGCAGTGGTGCTCCTTTGCAATGGGCGTACTGCCTCCCACGCGGTGTAGAGGAGTCACCGACTGCAGTTGGTACTTCACATAAGGCGTGCCGTCTTCCCACGCAGTGAAGAGTTGAATCTCGATGGAGCATTTGATCTTCCGGTGTGAAGATAGTTGAGCTTGCAGGGAGACTCTTTGTTCGAGGGGGGATTGTTGGGATTTGGGTCGAACAAATAGTCCCACATCGGTTAGACATGGGGATGGTCTTGGGTTTATAAGGATTTGGGCAACTCAACCTAACAGACTAGTCTTTTGGGATGTGCCCCGAGTCCTTCAATAAAAAATGGCTGCGCCTTTACGGCTGCCTATGTACCTTTGCCCAAAAGGATCAAGCCAATCGTAGTTCATTTAGATGTGCTTCATCAAGCTCAAGCACTTGCACCTCTATTTGCAGCAGTGAACCTGTCTGACCGAGTCATATGAACCTCTTCCCGACTATCATGGAGGACAACGACCTTCAACTCCAGCTTGTCACGATCACAAGCTTGAGATTCATGCTTCTTTCCCCACAGGCGTGGTTTCACCTTTGTTCCTATAGCTGCAAACAACTCGACATCCTCAACAATGTCGTCAACCTGTTCAGCATCACCTTTGGTATCATGATCTCCACCCGGTGTCACCTCCGATGAAGTCTCCTTTGATGCCGAACCAACTGGAGATGATGGAGTAGCATCAACCTGCACCCGCTGCGATCCTTCCTTGGTCTTCGTCCTCTCCACCTGCTGAGAGACGGTGGACTTCAACACTGAAGTCTCTCCAAAAGTGACATTCCTACTCATCACGATCTTTTGTCTTCGGGGTCCCACAACCTGTAGCTGTATCCCTTGACGCCCAAATAGACAAACCTCTTTGCTCGCGGATTCAACTTGCCATTCTTGGCACTGAAGTAGGCCGGACTTCCAAACTCCGCAGCAAATAATGATCTTGAGCAACTTCCCCAGACCAAATTTCCAATGGAGCTTTAGCTCCTATCGCAGTCGATCTGTTCATGAGATGGCTAGCATACTCGGTCGCCTCAGCCCAAAACGACCTGTCTAATCCTGCATTAGACAACAACCTCCGAACCTCCTCCAGCAAAGGACAGACTACATCTTTAGCCAACCCATCTGTACCTGTTGTGAAGTGAGTTGCAATACCTGTGTTCTGACCAAATCGTAGGAACTGGTACATGTCCTTTCCAACATTACTAATATGAAGCTCCTTTATCTTCCTACCTATCTGCCTCTCCATTTTTCCTCTCCACTTCACCAACACATCTAGGGCTTTACTCCTTTGTCTCATGGGATATATCCAAACCTGCCTAGATGAGCCATCAATAAATGAGACAAAGTACCTGTGACCTCCAAGCGATGCCGTCTTAGCAGGTCCCCATATGCACATGTGAACACAATCAAGAAGACCTTCATTGTGGTGAGTACTGGTGCTGAATCTCACCTTCTTCTTGTCCAGAACGCTGTGTCCACTTTCCAACTTGCAGGTAGCAGCACCTTCCATTTCCTTCTTTGCAGGAGCTCGCAAAGATTCTTCTTCTTCCTGTCCGACCTTTCCTTGCCAGACATCCGGGCCACCAACATCTGAAGAACTCGAAATCTCCACCTGATCTGTAATCGTACTACCCTTCAAGTAGTAGAGGTTGCCTTGGCAGACGCCCTTCATCACCACCATCGAGCCCTTGATCATCCTGAGATCGCCATCTCGAACAGATATCACCATGCCCGATGCTTCCAAAGTGCCAACTGAGATAAGATTCCTTTTGAGATGAGGTACATACCTCACCTCCTTCAACTCTCGAACTATCCCATCATCCATCTTGATGCGAACTGTACCCATCCCTTCAATATTACACGGATGGTCATCCCCCATGACCGTGTAACATCCATCCAGCCTTTTAAAGCTAGAGAACCAGGCCCTGTTCGGGCACACATGATAGGTGGCTCCGCTATCAAAGATCCACTCAGCACTATCTGAGTTACTAATAGTAGGGGTAGTAACCGAGAGAGAGAACACTGAAGAGTCATCATCCGATTCATCCGCCTGTGCGAGATTCGCCTCGGTCTTTGATTTCACCTTCTTACCTTTGGCCTTCAGACATTCTGCTTTCCAGTGTCCTAGTTCCTTGCACAAGGCACACTGATTCCTTTTCAGATTTCTGAACCCCGACCTGGACTTAAATCTTCCTCTAACCTCCTTGCCCTTCCTCGATGAACTTCTGCCTCTTACTTCCAGTGCCTCTGCCGATGAGCTTGACCTAGAAGGATGTCTCTCCTTCTTCCTCATCTCATAACTAGTCAGTGCAGACGACATCTCATCATAATCCAAGGTCTGTCTTCCATTGATAAAGGTCAGAGTGAATGTCTCATACTCCTCCGCCGGGAGTGAGTTCAGAAAGATGATAGCCTTATCTTCCTCTTCTATCGTGACACCCACGTTTACCAAGTCTGTAAGAAGCTTCGTGTATCGGTTGATGTGCTCATTCACTGTGCTCCTGTAACGCCCCGATCCCGTGGGTACGGAGACGTTACTGCGATGTATATACGCAGTTCAGAGTTACCCTCATGTATATACGCTAAGCATCAGTACAGGTAAGAATCAGAGTACGGAAGCGCGTGGTGCTTTATACATTCCAACATATGAGTACAATTACAGAGTTATCACCAGTGGTGACAAATATTACATCACTGATAGGCGCAATTGTGAGAATACAAAGAGATGTACATGTATGAACAGTACAAAATGGCGCTCACGAGATAGCAGGAGATGCCGCAAGCCAACTAGGGGGAGCAAGGATGGGACTGGAGCTACAGCTGGTCTGTCTGCTCCGCAGAAGTAAACTTGGTCCTCAGCAAGAAGAATCCCCTTCAGTCCAAGCTCCGAGACCTGGACATGAGGATCCAGAGGAGTCAGTACTCCCCGGCAAGTGGTGATGCGAATGCCAAGTGGCGTGCATAGATAAGCACAAGTGTGTCGACAAATCCGAATGTCGACCGGGCCGGTCGACCGGCCAACCTGCACCTGCTGCTGCTGGCTTGTTTTCTGCTGCTGTTTCCCTTCGTCTTCGTCGTCGACTTCCTTGGCGATCACTCGACGACCCCTCGATGATCCTTATCAACTTCCCATCAGTAAACTCTCTCTTTCCAACAATTGTTGGTGATGCAACTCTTATGAAGCTATTTGGGTTCTCGAGAAGTTATTTGAATCTTCACGTAGAGGTGGAGAGTTGTGGTCGATGGAACTTCACGTAGAGGTGAGGTGTTATGGCAAGTTGAACTTCACGCAGAGGTGAAGAGTTGTGGCCGTTTGGAGCTTCACGTAGAAGTGGAGAGGCTTCACGTAGAGGTGAAGCGTTGTGGCCAGTTGGACTTCACGTAGTGATGAGGTGTTGTTATCTCGATGAACATGTGATCTTCCGGTGAGAAGATGTTGAGCTTGCATAAGGAGTGGTGTGCATCCAGTTGAAGCCGATGATGTTTGGTGTGCTCTACGCAGACTTGGTTGGACCGTCAGTAGAAGACAGAAAGACTAGATAGAGCTGGTCAGTTGGAGAGTCAGTGTTGGCTCGTGTGGAAGTCTTCATGAGGTCATGAAGTTGCAGAGTAGAAGCCATGTAGGTGATCGGCATGTATGAAAATTCTCCTAAGGTGAAGTGCAGGGAAGGCATGTGCGATGTTTTCCAGGGATAGCTGAGCTAAAGATTCCAAGCCGAGATCGTGTGTCGATTTCGCCGAGATCGTGTGTCGATTTCATCCAGTGCGCGCAAGCCGAGATCGTGTGTCGATTTCGCCGAGATCGTGTGTCGATTTCGCCAGGTGATAGACTGAGGTTCGTTGGAGATCGGCTCAGATTTTTAGGAAAAATCTTCGCCGAGGTGGAGAATTGTTGGAAAGAGAGAGTTTACTGATGGGAAGTTGATAAGGATCGTCGAGGGGTTGTCGAGTGATCGCCGAGGAAGTCGACGACGAAGACGAAGGGAAACAGCAGCAGAAAACAAGCCAACAGCAGCAGGTGCAGGTTGGCCGGTCGACCGGCCCGGTCGACTGGCCCGCAGTATCAGAAGCTCGGTCGACCGGCGCGGTCGACCGATGTGCACAACGTGCACATGGAAAGAGCTCGGTCGACCGCCCGGTCGACCGACTGAAAGCACCCAACTCTCTGTTGGGCACCCAGTCGACCGACCGGTTGACCGGTGGAAGGGTCGGTTGACCGCCCGGTCGACCGACAAGCGGGTGCGGGCTGCGAGTGCAAATTTGAAAATCTGTTTGTATTTAAGGGGTTGGCTGTTTTCTAGGGTTTGTATCTTGTAGAAGATCTTTGAGAAGGAAAAGGCTGGAGCTCTCTTGCATTCAAAGAGGCTGCTAGCCATTGTAATCTTCCTGGTAATTAATCTTTCCATTGGATTGCCCCGAGGACGTAGGCATTGAGGCCGAACCTCGTTAATATTGTTGTTTGCGTTTTGTGCTTTCTTCTGGTGATTATTTGTGCTGTTGGGTATTCTTTGTGTTTGGAGATTTGTGAGATCCTCAGTTGGTTGTTGTCACCGGGCACAACAGCAATAGTAGCAGAGTGACAACAAGCTGATCCTGGTGATATAGTGGCAGGCGACAGTGACGGCAACAACAACACTTGTGGCAACAAAGACCAATAGTGGTGGCAATGTAGTGGCGGCGAGGGATTAGCCAATGATGAATGATTGTTGTAGAAGGCCTGAGTTGTAAAAAAAAATTGTTTGACACATTTTTTGCTCGTCAACTTATCTAATTTTCGTGGAAAATAATTTTCATATCCACATGTGCTTTTTACTTAGTAGCTTATCCGACACTTAGGGCCTGTTTGGTTAAGGGTGGAAGTGAGGAAGTAAGGAAGTGAGGAAGTGATAATAATTCCGTTTGGAACTTGAGAATTGATTAGTAAGTTTTCGGTATTGGATGTTGTTGGGAAGTGTGGTTTGAAAAATGTTATGTCTTTTCCGATGTTTGGATGATAATGTGGAAGTGGAAGTGGAAAAGTTCACCACAAAGTTGACCGCATAATAATATTAAAATAAAAGTTAATAAGAAAATAAAAATTGGACTGTAATTAGAATGCAAGTGAAATTTACATGATCAAAAAATTAACAGTTTTGCGCTACAACTTATTACAAATGAGATTTACATGACCACAAAATTAACTGTAGCACTCTGGAAGTGAGGAAATGATTGTGTAAAAAAGAAAAGAGAAAAGAAAAAGGGGTTTTCTTATTTTTCTTTTCCGTTGTTTGGATAGATAGAGAAGTGAGCAATTATACTTCCTCATTTCCTTACTTCCGCCCACTTCCTTCAAACCAAACACGCCCTAAAGCAAATAGAGCCCTCCTGAATATCACTAATATCGAGGTGAAATCAATACCACTTGCTTTAAGTGTTGAGTATGTCATTGCGTAAGCCAAAATATAGTTATAAAAAATATACTTGAGTAAGCCAAAATATAATTATAAAAAATATACTTAGTAGCTCAATTGCTTTAAGTGTTGAACAATATTGCTCGATTTTCTTTAGGGAACTTTTGTTATTAGTACAACATTCAAGTGTTAGAACAGTTATTTTGATGTTAAACAGTTCCTGCAGCACAAGTAAACTCGACTCAAATGAAACACTGGAACAACTAGGAGCCGCAAAAATGAGCGCAATGAAAGCGGCCGCCCAAAAAGTGCACTCATCCTCAAGGATCACACAAGCCATCAGCAGTTTCCCTGCCACCGCGGATCTCTATACCCAAAAGTGGACCAGCAGAAGACGACCGTTGGCACACCGACTACACGAACACAGAGACACAAAACGTACGGTCACAACTCCCCCAAACAGTCTCCAGCTAGCAAATTGGGCAGGCCAAAGAGGAGGAGAACGCATCCCTCAATTTCCGTTAAATTAGGCATCACAAATAGAGTGAGGCCATTGTAGGGTTTGAGAGAGAGAGAGAGAGAGCAGAAGAAGAACGTGGCAGTCACTTCAATGTCTCTAAACCCAACATTGGGAAGCACACCCTTGATTGGACGTATAAGATCGGGCCGGTCAAATCAGAGATCTGATGGGGGCTCCAACTTGAGGGGGAGTGACATCCATTACATCAATGCTCTCTTATTAGTCCAGCTCGACGCATAGATTAACACTCATTGCATGTATAGATGCGAAACGCGCTGAGCGGGCCGGTCTCGTGCCTAGTGGGTCGAAAAACGAGCCGGAACAAGCTCGGGCCCACCCGCAAATCCCGAGCGACCTAGCTCGGTCCAGCTCGGGCCCGGTTCCCCTAAGGGTGACTCGAACACAGAAACACGGCTGGGCCGGGCCATACCCAGGCCGGGTCGGGCCAGGTTTTTTATAAAAAAAATAAAAAATGCATTATACTTCTAAAAAAATTCTTAAAAAATTCACAACAAAATTGATACAAGTTGTAAAATGCAAATGTAAATTTTTAATTAACAATCCAATGGATTAATAAATTGACAAATATAAATGAATAATATAGATATAAAATTACAAATACAATATATAGATTGAAATTGAAGTTTAAAATGATACAAATACATAAAAGATTTTCATTCCTTCACTCATCTTCTGGAGAGTCTTCAATAATTTTATCTACTGTTTTATTCTGACTTCTCGTTTTTGCATCAAGCCAATCCTTCCTGCAGATACTCATCTCGATGGCTTCTGACACCAGGCGGTTCCTCGTATCAGTTAGGACTCGTCCAGCGTTACTAAAAGTAGATTCTAAAGTTACAGTAGAGACAAGAAGGGTTAATAAATCACACGCAATGATGGAGAGCACAGTGTATGCTGATTCCTGTGATTTCTACCAGGTCAAAATATCAAAATTTTCAAATCCTGAGTTTGCATTAATCTCAGGAGTTATATCACAAGTAGAATAATAATGAAGCCCATTCAATGAGTTTGAGCTTCTTGATCTTTTGGATGCATATAATAAATCAGACAACAAAGAATTTTTAGGTGTAGATGAAGATGCAGGTTAGGATGATTGTTTATTTTCAAATTGAAAATCAGAAAGATCATACATATTATTTATAGAATGCTCAATATCATTCATGCTAAGAAACAATCAGGATAATTCATTTTTTCATAGAAATTTTCAAGTAAATATTTACATTCTTCAAATTTAATTCGAGGATTTATAATAGTGCAATAATATAATAAGAAAATGTTTAAAATACTTATTGAATTTTTCTTCCAAGTGCAATAATATCATGAAACAAATAATCATTTCGATATGCATAAACAGTTCAGTAATTTCAATTAACTCATAAAAAATTAAATTAGTTCTGAGATAATAAATCCTTGAAAATAATCTTATTATTCTTTCAATTTTTTCAGAAATTCACAAAGTACTTCAATAATTTTTCAATCATCACCAAAAATAGATAGTATCTGGTAATTCTGTGAAAATAAACATATATACTGCAGTCCGATAAGAAATATCTTTTCTCAACATATAATATGTTGAGTTCCAATATATTCTTATGTCCTGAGATAAACTTATAATTGGTAAGCTTACGCTAGAACAACTTTGATTAAAACTTTGCCTTCTTAGGCCACTACTTCTAATAAATAAAATAATACTTTTTAAATTGTGAATATAAGTATCTGTATATTTTAAATCATCCTGTACATACAAGTTAATAGTGTGACATACTTAATGAATATGAAAAAAATCATTCAAAATTGGTCTAAAATGATTTTTTTAGAAGCTCAATTGCAACAGTATGATTGTTAGCATTATCAACTGAAATTAAAAAAATTTAGATTCAAGTCTAAATTCTCTAATAACTTTCATATTAGTCTGAATAAGATTAGAACCATTATGAGGAAAAGTAAAATTATTAAAACCAATAATTCTTTTATTTAAAATTCAGTCAGAGTCAATAAAATATGCAGTAACAACTATGTAATAAAAGTCATTAAGAGCTTCCCAGCAATCAGAAGTAAGTGCAACTCTTTGTGATATAAAAGAAAATTTGCAATTAAAATTTTTTTCTTTTCTTCAACAATCCTGAATATTTCCGCTCTAATAGTATCTTTATAGGACGGATCATATTCAGGATTATAGTAGTTCTAATAAAATTTGTGAATGCTTCATTTTCAGCAAAATGAAAAAATTATTCAGCCTGAATTAAATATTTAGCTAGATTAGTTTTAACTCTTTGACGATTAAAACTAAAAGTGCTCAGTATGCCACCAAAAGTGAAAATTTGTGCTTCTCGTGGTTGATTATGTAGGTGTTTTATCCTAATGTGCCTAGTTATTGCGTCGGTCCCACCATTTTTTGAAAATGAATAAGGAACATCAAGACAAAACTTGCATACATGCTTCCTAACTCTATTAATAGTTTCTTTTTTAAAAAAATTTCAAACATCAGATTTTTCCTCTATCATGAAAATTGCTACTTCGGTAGTGAAAGTAGAAAGTGGATTAGAAGATGGATCAGTAGAAGTAATAAAATCTGTGGAGGGTATTTCTGGTTGTGTGAATAGAAGTATTAGAGTGTTGAGTAAAGGTAAATGCAAATCATACCATTCTTGACTATTCAAATCTAAATCATTATATCTAGAAGAAGAAAGATTACTACAACTTAGAAAGAATGTGCGTCTATTTTTAAAGTAAAATTGACAAAAATATAAAAATCGGAATGTTAAACAGCTTGAGAGAGTTTGAGGGCTTGCTGAGAAAGAATGTACGTCTATTTTTAAATTAAAATTGATAAAAATATAAATACCGGAATGTTAAAAAGCTCGAGAGAGTTTGAGAAACTTGAGAACTTGAGAGAGCTTAAGCCTTGTGAGAGTTTGAGCATCTAAAGAACTTGAGAGAGCTTGAGAGAGATTGAGAAAGCATGATCACTTGAGAACTTAAGAGCTTTAGCACTTGAGAATCTAATTAATTTTTAGAGATTTTAAGAGAATTTTTTTATGATGAAATTAAGTGAGGAAGAGTGTGTATTTATAGAGAGGATGCGGAGTAAAAATGTAATTTTTTTGGCAAAAAAATTGAAATCACCTAGAGGGGGGGTGAATAGGTGATATGGCTAATTTAGAAACAAAATGCGGAATTACAAAACTAATTTGCAACTACACTTAGTACAACCAACGAGTGTAGCCGAATTCCCCATGAAGGGTTCTGGACTAACTCCCCTTGATTCCTCTGAATAAGAGTTGAGGCGCTATATGAAGCTCTCGTGGTTAAGCACAAGTGAGGCACACAAACACAAACCAAGCATATAATAGATACATAACAATATGAATGATGCAATGCACAACACAAGCAAATAATATATGATGTTATGAATGATGCACAACACAAAGTAAAGAGAGAGAGTTGAGAGTCAATGGATAAAACGCAAAGACAAAGATGTGTTTCGAGGTTCGAGCACCGAGCTCTACGTCCCCGCCTTCACCTAGAAGGATTTTCAATCCACTAACTTGTCCACCGAGGACTCCCACCGAGGGAACCTCCACCGAGGAGGATTTATACAACAACAGGGAGTACCGAACTCCTCTCTCAACCAATACAATGCCACCGAGGCAATACAAACACAATCCACCTCTACCGAAGAGGGATAGGCCCGTAGCCAAACAACCACAAATCACCTTTACCGAAGAGGGATACAAACCAACCAACTCCACCTCACACTAGAGAGAGTAAACAACAACCTCAACCTCTACCAAAGAGGGAGCACCCACAAAGAAAGGGTTTACAACTTGGTGGTATCTTTCAACCACAAACAATTCCTTTTTTCACAAAACAAGATCCTAATAGAATAGGATAGATGATAAGCTCAAGTGTGGAAAACAAAGTGTTTTGATCAAAGAAAATCTCTTGGGAAAAATACCAAATGAATATAGAAATTAAGAACAAGAAACTAATTCCCAAAACCTATTTTCTTTGAAAATAACAAAACACTTTAAAACAAATAAGATGGATCTTTTGGCACAAAAATTCTTTTGAAAAACTTGTTTTAAACACCAAGAAAGTAGAAATTTTTGCTCTTAAAATCTTGAAGAAAACCACAATCAAATGGGGTATATATAGCCCCAAAACTAAACTAGCTGTTAGGCTGATTTTTCAGCCTGTGACGGCTGGCGGTCGACCACCAACGGTCAAAAATATGACCGTTGGGTACCAACGGTCGACCGTCCGGTCGACCGAAATTTTCCAGAGAGCAAAACTCTCTGGCCGGTCGACCGAGCCCTGTGCCTGGCCAACGTGCACAGATCTGTGCACGTCGGTCGACCGACTTTGGAATCCGGTCGACCGCCAAAGCCTGACAGGCAATAATTTGGGTCAGAAAAACTTGTTTAAAAATATTCTAAAAATTCACAAAAATAGTTTTATCATTTTGCATTGATATACAAACATGTGATAAAAATTTCAACTCAAATATCAAGCAATTAGAACTATTTTTGTGTCTTACAAATTTTGTCAAACACCAAAACTTGTATTTTTTCAAACTTTGATTTTTCAAGTAAATTTTGTCCAAAACATATCCAAGTACAAAAACATGATACTTAATCATTTTAAAACATGTTGCATATGGACATAGGTCCAATATACATGAAACATATGCATATCATAGTTTTTGTCTTTAATTCCAAAATAATGTTTTGTTAAAAATACCAAAACATAAAACACATGAATAGGTAAGTCAAAATAAGTTTGTCTAGGAAGTTAACCATGCATGTATATAGAACACATCTAATATACATAAAACCATGTAAACTTGTTTTGATCTACTATTCATGAAAACCAATATCGGTTAAACCAAAAACCGAAAACCAATATCCAAAACATAAAACGTGTGTGTATTGTGAACTTGAGCATATCACACTATCTAGTCTTTACACATGGATCTAAAACACACTAAACTAAACTATGAATACCTAAGTCTTCTTGACGATCTCCATCTTCAAGCCGACTCGATCCAAAACGCGATCCACCGAGCTTGACTCCAACGAGTGCAATGTATGATCTTGATGCTCGGGCTCTGGAATCACCATGTGAAAGGCTTCAAAACTCCTTTGTTGAAGCTAATCACTAACTAATATCTTGATTAATGATCTGAAACTAAAATCACAAGATTATTAGTAAACATAACTACATGAGTTAATCATCATCAAAACTAGAGTGGAAGGCCTTTGGGCCAACAAAAATAAATTTTCGGCCATAATATCGTTGGTGGGGTTTTGTTAAAAAAATTACAAAAACCCCACCAACGGCTAATTTCTGGGCGAATATAGTCATTGGGGGTTTTGTAAAAAAAATTACAAAAACCCCCCATTACAAAAACCCTCCAAATTTTGGCCCAACGACTCTTTGCTCTTAAAAAAGCTGTTGGCTTTCAAAACTGGGCCGCGTCAGGTCGTGGGCCTTGATCCCTAAACCCAAGTAAAAGAATCGTTGGCTCTCCGAACTGGGCCGGGCCGTGGGCCTTGATCCCCAAAGCCGGGCACGCCTCGGGTTTGAGGACAGGCCCAGGCCAACCCGGGCCTGGCTCGTACGAGTGGGCGGGCTGGCTCGGGCCCGTTCGCACCCTTAATTGCATGATTACTTAACGTAATTTTTTTGTCACTATAATAGAAATGGGCTTTCACGTCGCCCATTTCACATCGATTTGAGTCGCAACCAATGAGCATTAAAAGGCGGTGACAATTTTGAAATTTGATGAAAAATACATAATTTTGCCTTTGAATCTTTTATGATGGTTATTAAAATAACTGCCGTAATATATTAGTTTTTACAGTGGTTCTTTGAAGAACTGTCGTAAAAACTCAAAAGGCGGCGACATTTTTCAAATTTGTTGAAATATACATAATTCTACCCTTCGGCTTTTTACGGCGGTTATTTGTAAAAAGTAACATTTTACATCATTTCTAAAAAGAACACCATAAAAAGCATTTTTGTAAATTATAAAGAAATTGATTTTTATCAGTCACGTCAGTGATCCACAACTCAACATTGTTTCACTCTTTGTGTTATGCCTTCAAATCATCTCTCTCCCATCACCCCATCTCCCTCTCTTCTCCCTCGTTCTTCGATCCGAAAGTGCGATCTTCGATCATGGCAAGTTCATCAAGGTGACTGCACCGTCGACTGCTTCTCTAAACTGATACTCCTCACTCCAGGATCTGCAAGAGGGACTTCTAATAGTAATTTTGGTCCAAGAGATCCGCCCTCGAATCCCCTAGAGGGGGCCTTCCCGCCCCTTCCAACCCCCATGGCGACCTGACCGGCAGGTCGATTTGCGTAATGACTCTGCATAGGGCACCTAACGTCAAGACAGTAACATGGTTTAAGTTAAAAAAAAACTCCATCTTTTAAATCTTCTCTCTCACTGTTTGATCTCTCTCTCTCTCTCTCTCCTCCCCCCCCCCCCCTCGTTCATCAAGGCGATCTCTCGCTCATTCATGAAGGTGAAATCGATCTTTGATCCAATCCGAAGATGCAGTTTAATATTTGTTCAAGGCGAGTTTATCTCTCTCTCCCCTCCTTCATCAAAAGAGTTCATAAACTGTTTGATGAATTTGAATTTTGGAACTGACTGTAATATTTTGTTGGAAGAAGAATGGTATGATTTTGATTTTGGGGCTGCTTATGATATCTGTTTTATTTGATTTAGATTTATGTGCAACAAGGGATCGCCATGCGGGATGGAAGAGGAGGACGAGGGGATCACGAGAAGAACGAGGAGATTATGTTAATTTTTTTTCAAAAATTGGGGTGTTTTCACGGTGGTTTAAATCGACGTTGTTGCCTCCCAGCTTACGACGTTACCCAGATAGACAGCGACACGATCATTGTTGTTTAACTACAGTTTTAAACCGTCGTGGAAGTCCATTTCTGTTGTATTGTATGTTAGATAATGTTAATTCCACCCATGGTCATAAATTAGAGAAATCTTATTTGCTAGAAGGAAAACATATCTAAAGTATGCTTCTCGATTCAACTTAATACAGTGGAATGAAGCCGGGATAGTTTCCAAATAGCATGCTTTTCACAATTTTAGAGATAATTATGATTCACTTGAACATAAAATAAGTAGGAATGAGTGCAATGAACGAACTTCGTGACATGTTTCATTCTCTTTGTAATGACAGCCATTTACGTAATAATTGATGCCTACATCCTCCCATTAAAGAATTGGAGACAAATTGCATTCCATTTCTACGTAGAACATAGATGGTTAATAAGAGGCTAGAATGGAGAAGATGTTACACTAATGCAACCCAAAGAGAGGAGGAATATTAGTAGTTGATCAACTTGGTTTAAATGTAAGGTTGCTATGACAACATTAGAAAATTGTTCATGTCTCAAGGATGTTTCTTTTTTCTTGTCTAAACGAAACTAATTAATTACTCACTAGCAAGTGTTACTGTAGCACAGTAAGATCTCTTAGCAGTGAGCAAGAGATTTAGTGTTAAAATCCTGCTTGCACCGTCAGACTATAGTCTATATAAATTCACGTCAAAAAAAATACTAAATATTTCTATGATAATGTTTTCTGTGTAATCTTTCCAACAACTACCCACCACCATCAACAACAGAGGCAAAGAGAAGAGAGAGAGAGAGAGAGAGAGAGAGAGAGAGAGAGAGAGAGAGAAACTCCCAAAGCAAAAAAGAATAAATTGCCTAGATTAAGAAGTCCCAATCTTAATTTCTCTCTTAAATGTTCCTCAAGCCTACAACTTTAACGTGGTAAAAAAAAATGTTTTGCCTCACTTTTCATAGAAAACGTCCCACAAAAGTCTAGTGTCGATGATATACAAGATAACAACAAATGACTGCATGCATACATGTAATGAATCACTTGTTCTAAGAAACTAGGTTTCGTATAAATCATTTGGCTACATTTATTAATAGAATGTCAACTGAAAAAGGCAAGTGCAATCAGTTCAATCTTGCTCAACTTCTTTGAGGATAAAGTTATATCTACCAAAATTTATTTTAGGCAAAGTGAATTTTAGATAATTAAGATGGTAATAAGATATATAAGTAAACTAGGCATTAATTATTGGCTTTGGCTAGGTTTGGTAAAGACATCCACTGTTTTGTAGACATATTTCATGGCAAACATTTGTTTTATCTTTTTCTCTATTTTGTGGTGATTTCAAATATGCCTTTTTTTTGTTGAACACTTAGTATGGAAATCCATATTACAACTTTACGGCAAGTACTTGCTGAGAGTTGTGAAGCTTTTGAATAAATTGGTGGATATATAATACTCATCAAAAGCAAGTGACTTACCACTTAATCATCCTCGAGTTCCCTCTATTTGAATGATGAATTTGGTAGGCAGAAATATTTTCATATAATTTCCACTCATTGATTGTGTTTATTGAGCATTAAAGCTGTTACTCCTAATTGTTTCAATGTGATTCCTTTTTTCTCAATGTGATTCATCAATATAGGCTTAATTAATGTGATTTCTCTTTCTTCTGAAAAAGTTATTTCTAGTGATAATGCATGCATGCAGTACACACACACTCTCTCTCTCTCTCTCTCTCTCAACCCTAGAAATCCTTTTTTTTGGGGGGGGGAGGGGGGGGGGGGTCGTTGTGCGCTACTTCCCCCGATCTCACTTTATTCCTTTCGATAGAGCTTTCTTTCTCCTAATTATGAGAGGGTGCTAGAGAGAATTTCATGAGATGAAGTTAAATCATAGCGGTAAGGGTTACTTTTCGTCGTTCACCTTCGCAATTGGGATATGATGCACATGAGACTTCGTGTGATCTCAATTACTAGGGGTGGCTGGCGATCCTAATCATCTCGACTTCCTTTTAGATTTAAGGGTTGATTGTGCTAAGAATACTCTTCGTGTTCATTTACACAATTGGGAGAAGACACACACGAGAATTCATGCGATCTCAACTACTTTGAGTGGCTAGGCGATTCTAGCCCTCCCAATTTTCCCTTATGATCTCTTCTTTTCTCATGTGGGGATACTGTGGATCATCCATGGAGCGAGTTATGTTTAGGCTCACTATAAGAACTTCAATGGTTTTGTCGATGATTGAGTTCATAGTTTTTGTCTACGCTCGAGGTACCTGATACTCATTCAGGTTTGGATCTACAAGAGGGTCAATCATCTTTTTTTATCTTTGTTCCGATCAGTATAATTAGTCAATCTAAGATCTATAAGAGAATCAACTTTGTTTCAGTTGGTAGATCCAATTGATTCACGTATATGAGTTAATGATTTACAAGAGACCTGATGTTCTATATGTCTTATATTCTTTTCCGAGTAGTTAGATCTGGCGAGATGTCCTTAGTGTGTTAATGGTTATTTCATGATGAATTATTTTGGTTATTTTGAGTTTCCAAGAGTTGTATTGATTGATTAGGTTTCATGTAAGAGAGTTATTAGAGAGGTTAGATTTAATGTAATATTTTGTACTTCTCTTTTAATTAATGACAATAATTTTACCGTTCAAAAAGAAATCGTAATTGCACATCATATGCCAAATATCATTTGTAGATGCTGTGACGAAAATTGATATTTTACGATACCAATTGTTACTCTCAGGATGGACATTTGCGAAACTTGGTAACATGATCAGTACTTGCAAAAGAAAACTATTGTAAAGCAAATTAGAATATTTAGATCAAAGAGTAATAAAAAAGAACACGAGGATTTAACGTGGTTCGGCCCAAACTTAGTCTATGTTCACAGGGAGAGAACTTGAGAGAGCATTATAAATAACTTGATACAAAGAGATCTAAAATTCCTCTTACTTCAACAAGAATATTCACCTTCCTCCTTAATTTAGACTTAGATTACAAGAGTGTTACCTTATTTCTATGCACCTTCACATTGCTCCTCTCTTTACTTGGCTTCTTTCTGATCTCCTTGGTGTTTTTCATCTTTTTTCCTTCTCGAGATCAGCTTGGTTGAGGCAAATACGATGCTTGGTTACAATCTTTATTTATAGGATTTTACAATACAACTCCTATTTGGACTATGAGATGATCTTTCCCTTTGGATGGTTGAAGAATCATGATCAATCCTTCTAGAAATTGATCTCCTTGATCTAGAAGGATTCTAAACCCTTTAATCTTTAGAAACAAATCTTCATTGAATAGAAATTTAATCTAATTCATATCCTACTAGAATAAGAAAACTCGCAATCGCTTGAAAAGGAAACTGTTTCATCTTGATTTGCTTCTTCTGCTTCAAGTCATTGTCTTCTCCAACTCAATTGGATTTTTTGGACCATCATCTTCTCTTGAAAATAAAGTAAAATCCTGACAATTTTTACTTTGACTTGCTTTTCAAGCCTTTAGTAAAACAACTTGAGATTTTAGATTAATACCTTAATTTTTTCCCTTGGTTGTAATCGTGTCGTGAAGTCTTTGATTCTTGCCCCTCTCTTCGGGGCCTTCGGCTGATTTACCACCATGGCTTGGACCATCTTGGGCCTTACCCGAATGCACCATTTCTCCTTCCCATAATACTTTGACTCGGTTCATGTCCCGTTGTAGTCTTCCTTGAAGTTCCACCTTGTGATGAACTCCCTTCCAAACTTATCCTTGAAACTCCACCTCGAACTGAGTTTACTTCTTTCAGCTTGTATAACTCTCCACACTTCTTTCCTACCAGGATTACTCTGTCTCCTTGGCTAACTGTGACGACGTCTTGTTGCACTTAGGGGCCGTTTGTTTCGTATAAATGTCCGTAATTCGTAAATGACTTACAACCCAATTACAACTACGACGTTTGTTTGGACCGTAATTAGTAAAAGACTTACACAACCCAATTACCACTCACATGCAATCCAATTACCACTCACTTACAGCCCAGTTACAGTTAATTTTGTGGTCATGCAAATTTGTATTATTCTTTTATGTTAATATTAAATTTTTTAATATTTAGCATTTTAATATTTATTTGCAATATTAAAACTTTTTAAATCATCAAATAATTAATTTTATGGTCAACTTTTTCACTTACAACTTACACATTACGACAACCAAACACCATAAAACACAATACACTTTTTCACTTACAACTTTATATTACCAACCAAACACCATAAAACTTACGTGCATGTAACTCATTTACAACTGTAAAAAACTTTACCAATTACCACTTACAAATTACGGCCAGTTACGATAACCAAACATGCCCTTAGATTTGACATCCTTCTTCATTGAGTACTCTTATGGATATTAGATTGTAGCGTGCCTCTGGTACATATCGGGCTGCCTCCAAAGCACGCACCATCCTATCTCTTTCTGTAACATTGACTGTCCCAGTGCCAATGATCTCGGAAGCCGAGCCATCCACCGTCTTGACAATCCTTTCCTCCTTTACAACTAAAAAGTTGAACAACTCTTTTTAGTAACATACATGAACCGTACTGCCTGAATCAAATATTCAGCCTTTACCTTGAGAAGTGTTATCTTTATAGGAAGCCATTAATCCTTCGGTTTCTTCTAAACAGCTCAATGCTATGCCTACCTCCGCAGCTTGTCCATTCTTTTTCAACCACTCTTACTTATGATTGCAGTCATTCTTCCAATGACCTTTTCTGTAACAAAAGTGACACGCCTTTGACGAGCTTGAACCTTTCTTTCTTTTTTCTCTTCCTTTCCTTCCCGTGACCACCAAACTCGATCCTGTCTGCTCCTCTTGATTTGATTTTTTCTAATCTCATTAGACAAGAGAGTTGACGGGACCTCCTACAAGATGAGAGTTTCCTTACCATAGAAAATGATGGTGACTATGTGATCATTAGACTCTGGAAGCGAACTGAGAAGTATCAACGCCTTGTCCTCCTTGTTGATCTTGATATCAACAGTTAGAAGCTCGCTGATGACCTTATTGAAGAAGTTTAGATATTCCAACATCGCTGTCCCTTCGTTCACGCGTAGCCTGTATAGTTGTTTTTTAATATGCAACTTGTTGGAAAGGTTTTTGATCATATACTAGGTCTCTAACCTTGACCACAATCCTGTAGCCATTTTTTCATCTATCATGTTGTATATCACCTCGTCTGTGAGACATAGTTGGATTGTACTTGCCGCCTTTAGATTCATCTCCTCCCAATTCTCGTTTGACGTAGCTGCAGGTTTTGCTGACTTAACTTGCAAGGTCTTGTGAAGACCATGCTCTACCAGCAACGCCTTCACCCTCTTTTGTCATAACCTGAAGTTTTCTTTACCATTGAACTTCTCGATCTCGAATTTTGTCATAGAACATCCTATCTTTCATATATCACCCTTTGTCAACCTTTAGCTCTGGTACCAATTATTGTGATGAAAATTGATATTTTACGATACCAATTGTTATTCTCAGGATCGACGTTTGCGAAACTTTACAATATGATTAGTACTTGCAAAAGAAAACTATTGTAAAGCAAATTAGTAATACCTAGACAAAAGAGTAATAAGAAAAATACGAGGATTTAACGTGGTTCGGCCCAAAGTTGGCCTACGTTCACGGGGAGAGAACTTGAAAGAGCTTTATTAATAACTTGGTACAAAAAGATCTACCTTTCCTGTATTCACCTTCCTCCTTAATTTAGACTTAGATTATAAGAGTATTACCTTACCTTTATGTACTTTTACCTTGCCCTCTCTTTGCTTGGCTTTCTTCTGATCTCCTTGTTGGTCTCCATATTTTTTTCCTCTTTGAGATCAGGTTGGTTGAGGCAATTACAATACTTGGTTATAACTTTTATTTATAGTATTTTATAATACAACTCCTATTTGGACTATGAGATGATCTTGACCTTTAGATGGTTGAAAAATCTTAATCAATTCTTTTAGGAATTGATCTCCTTGACCTAAAAGGATTCTAGACTCTTTAATCTTTAGAAACAAGCCTTCATTGAATAGAAATTTAATCCAATTCATATCCTGGTAGAATAAGGAATCTCGCAATCGCCTGAAAATGAAATTACTTCACCTTGATTTGCTTCTTCTGCTTCAAGACATCGTCTTCTCCTACTCAATTGGATTTTCTTGAACCATCATCTCCTCTTGAAAATAAGGTAAAATTCTAACAGTAAAAACTAACTCTTGTGTTTGAAATAATATTGTGTTTCCATTAGTACTTCAAATGCATTCTTCCATGCAATAATGATAGTATTGTATTATGAAGTTTCTCTCAAACAAAGGCGCTTATTTTATCACATCAAACATGAGTCGTCTGTTAAAAGATATATATCTATGTTAGTCATATAGCTTTGTACATCCAGATTTGTCCCAGAGAGAATAGAGCGATTACTTAATTAACTATAATATCCTATATGTACACACCAAAATCTTGCAAAATAATTTCTAATTTCTAGTTTACGTATTTCTGTAGCCCTCTCTATTGAAGAAAATAGTACTTAATGGAAGTTAATCGAAATAAGAAAGTAAAAAAATTAAGTAAAAGAGGCACAAATTACAATTGTCTATGGGAATGAGAGTGACAAAGTCGGGGATTCTAATTAAGTATAGACTGCTTCTAACTAAATTAGACTAGCTCTACTCAAGTCTTCAAAAAATGTCTATGGTGTCAAAAGTCCTCTTGTTCGCATATCATCTCTTTCAACTGAAAGGAACTCACAAATTTTTATTGATTGCAAATTTGCCTTCTTCAATAAACATTTGAAATTTGTGTTGTTTTCATGACCATGCATTGAGGTCACTAAGGAATTTGCTTGAAGAGTACATTATTTTTCATCAACTTTGTCATTAGGCAAAGTCAACACAAATGGGAGAAAAACTTACTCTATACCATTGGCTTTACACAATACGAACTTGGAATAAGCATAAAACACTTCCTTGTTACAGAAGTGGAATTTTCTCCCCATACCTTTGACTTTAATGTCTAATGAAATCTCTATACTATTGACTTTGAACCCCATAAACCTTTCTATACGAAATTCATAATCTATTTGTCCAAGTAATTTATCCTCGTGGTTGAGGATATCCATCATTTTGTTTCGTGAATTATGTGTTGAATATTATTAATTTCTAAACAATACCCTTTCGCTAAAAGTTAAATAGACCAGAGAGTGTCATGCAGCGAAACTGGAAGCTAATTAGGTTAAATTAACTTCTAACATTTTTTAACATTGTACAATACTCCAATGGTAAATTCATGGTTATCTCCATCGCCTTAAAATGATTAACTTAATTTAATTAGATTATCACTGTTTGGCTACCTCCATCACTGAAAATATTGCTTTCATGCATGCACAAACTTGCTAGAGAATTGCAGCCTTAAACTTCCTACAAGCTTCCTGTTTGAAAATTCATCCAAGAACGAAGGTAAGTCAGGCAAATTGTATAATGTCAACACGCTTAGTAACCACATATATAATTAGACATAGATCCTTGGTGTGTTCTCATATTGTTTCCAAACGAGCAAATATTGACAAGTATACATATGAACGATATTACATCAATAGTTGCACGTTAATTTCAACGTCAAAAGTCTCAACGCAACTTAATCCGTCTATAACCCCACAACCATTAACTTCAAACCATAAAGCAGGAGAATGCGCGCATCTCACAAGCAAGTGTTTTCGAAAGAAAAGATACCATTGTCATTATCAAGTTAGCTAGGACCACCTTCTTTGAGCTGGTGAGCAGATCACCTTCCCTTTCAATTACTCCGACTGAATTCATACTTTCCGAATTCGATGAGGTTTCCTCACTTGGGTCATGATCTAGATATAGAAGCAAGGCCTGAATTAGACTCAAATGTGGTCCAAAATTATAAACCATGGAGATGCATGGAATTCCATCCTCCCACCCAACTGTCAGGAGTTTATAATGTGGGGGGCACG
Organism: Agave tequilana; assembly: GCA_038442645.1. NCBI lineage: Eukaryota > Viridiplantae > Streptophyta > Magnoliopsida > Asparagales > Asparagaceae > Agave > Agave tequilana. The sequence goes on along the minus strand of JAVJIF010016825.1, from coordinate 21,836 downwards.
GAAAATGACTTCATGTATGCTAGCTTTATACATCACTTGAGAACTTTTTTTTTTTTGGGTGAAATGGCATCATATGAGGAATTAATCTCCATGATATTTCAAGAAGCCAACCAAAGTGGTAGATCTCTGCACATCTTTTTCCCTCGTCCTGGCCCTATTTTAGGCCACCCAGGGCTGTGTAAGAGGAACTTAAGAGCAGTCCCCAATGATTAGGCAATAATTGAATTAGCAAAAGATTTTTGTGGCTAAATTCTGATTGTATCTTGGTTCTGAATTGAACCCTTGATTGTGCATACTTGTATGTTGTCACTTTGATTGTGTGAAAATATCAATGCCTAAATTTACATAGAAGAGTTATTGTTAACTCATATTCGGGTAAATATCGTCTATTGAATCTAGCTGTATCTATATGTTCTTCAAGTAATGGAAAATTTTTCCGGGGTAACACAAACCAAACAAGGGCTAGAGAATCATTTTTGTTCTTCTTTTTAGATTTTAAAAGATGAATAACACATAAAAGGTGTAGAGTTTGGAAATGTTCGTTTAGTAATTAGCGCTTAACTCTCTTTATTGGAGCCACGAGCTATGTTTTTTTCATGCAATTAATTCTAAAAATCTGTATAGCCCACATCAGTCTAGTCTACCTAGTTGGTTCACCTACGAAAGCTAGAAACATGATCTTGAAGCAAAAGCTAAGTAAAGAAAAAATAATTATATTATTCTAATTGAAAGGAAAACTTCAGACTATTGTAGCCTTAAGTTTTCAAGAATTTTTTTTACCAACAATAAGTAAGCTAAATTTGAAATAATCAACAATTTCTATTAAAATGAAGAAAAAGGAATAGAAAATATTGACCACCATATAGCTTTTTTAAAGAACTAAACACAGGTAGCTTAATTTGTAAATCCGACTCATACTACTTATACTAAATAAAAATCCAATGGTGAAGCCAAATAATGTACATCTAAGTGCGCCAGTTAAATACATAATGATCGAATCGGTGAACTTGGATTAATTTTTTAGGACTAATTTGTAAGATTTGGACCACGCACTCAAAGACAGCTGCCACCAATATATATCCCATCTCACTCTCTCATTTGGTCTTTTGGACCATACATATTTTTGTTTCATCACTTGCTATGATTTGATTCAACTCCCCCCACCACATTCTTTTACTACCACCATTCCATTCCTTAATTTCTTGTTGCCATATCTTTCTCCTACCATCTCTATGGATTTAATTCTCTCCTCCATCCATTCTAGCTGTTTTTTCTTTCCATCACTTGACTGCATTATATGTGGCCCCTTTGCTAAATGTGGGACTTCAGCCTTGAACAAAACTAATGTTGCGGAGACTTTGTAGCAATATTTCTCCATTCATGTAAGTTGGGTAATTCCAATACCTAGTCCTTACTTATTTATTGCACATGTTAGGACATTATGCTTTTCAAGTTCTAGTGACCTCTCTCTCTCTCTCTCTCTCTCTCTCTCTCTCTCTCTCTCTCTCTCTCAACATTCCCTCCATGTGAAACTTCTATCACAGTGTCATGGCATGGGGGAAACTTACATGTTCTTCAACTAGAGATTTTTTACATTCTAGTGGTAAAGATCTTTTGCTTCTTTCCTTAGACTTGTTTTCTTTTCAGGTTGTAGTTAAAAGAATCTTGGAAACTTTTTATTTAGAAGGTAAATGGTAAAAGGTTTCTTTTGCATGCATGGTTACTGTTCCTAAAAGAAATTCTGATTTATCTCTATTAGGTTTTGAATTCTTCAAGTGTGACTTTTCTCAAAGAGAAAATAGAATCTAATAAAAATACTCCTGGCCTCATTTTTATAAAAAAGTTTTATCATATTCCTTCTATAATTAAGTAAATTCTTGATAATATATATAAATATATGAGAGCCCTCATGAAAATTTTTAAGAGCTTACAAGTTACAACCTTTCCATTGACCTAGAAAGCAAATAGGGTTATCTGAAAATCGTTGTAATCGTCAAAGCAAAATTTCTGGTTTCAAAACTTTATGATAAACTATTAATTTAGCTGGCCTAGTAAAATTTCTTTCAACACAAATGACATAGCTTAAAATGCAACCTTAAATTATGAAGCAAATTGACTAGCTACTTAAAATTATCTTATCTCTCCAAACTGAGAAAATAGAAAAAATGAAGAGTAAAAGATTTTCCTTTCCAATTATACGTCCTTTCAAGTATGTTTTCATCAAATCTATTATCTATCGCATGCAATGATAAACAACAAAATATGATATTATGGGGCTCATGTTAATGTGTTCTAGTCTTTCACCAACTACTTTTAGCTGCACATCTCTCTCCAATAGTGACAATTGAAAACAATTTTCTACTTCATTGCCATGATGCCATCAAACTTTTCTTTAATAGAGAATTACACAACAACAAAAATCTTGCATAGTTATGTACATGCGCATCTTAATTTTGTAGGAGAAGATCAGTACCAATTCATGTTCTTTAGTGTCAATTAGCCATGAGGGGTGTTTCTAAGCAGTAACCAAGAGAAAGTGAATAGAATCCTAACAAGCATAATCATTTGTAAGCACCATCATTTTATTTGCTGATTTATTGAAATTTCTTATTGGGTTTTGAGGTACTAAATACGATATTAACCTTATAACATTGGCTGACATTGAGACCTATATTGCCGATATGGATGATATTGATGCCCGATATTATTGATAATGATACTAAAACCAATTGGCTGACACTGATACTAATAATGAGATTTTATATTATCGTAAACACTAAACAGTGTCTTTTTTTTTTTTTTGCTTTGTGGACTGTAATTTTTAGGAAGAAAAAAATGATGAGACCTGTTCACTGACGAGGAATTAATTAAAATGGTCAGAATTGTAAGTTGTATAGAGCTGTCCTCACATGTGATTAGAGCCTGAAAGTTTAGGAATGTTGTCATAAAATGGTAAGTTTCTTGGGACTTCAAAAAATGGCACCAGCTCTCTGAACACTCAAAGTCTAAAACACAAATTGGATCAGCAAATGGGAGACAATTCTCAATCAAGTGAAACCCTTTGGGGGAAAAAGAAGAACTGGTAGAAAATTTAAAAAAAAAAAAAGGATTCTTTCAAAGTTTGCTTAGACTCAGTTGTGAGTGAGTATGCACTAAATTGCTATGATCTTGTCAGCAGTGAATACACAAATTTTTTTTACCATATATATAATGCATGTAAGTCCAAATTTATAGTTCCCAAGAGGTGAAGAAGTACACACAGTGGATATCAAAAATTTCCCATTTAACTGAGAGAAAGTTAAAGTCTTTTTCATTGCTAATTTTGGCTCAGCAGCATCATCTCCTCCCACAAACCCTTGAGAGAGACAGAACACTAGTGAGTGAAAACTGCAGTTATGGTCCCAAGAAAATGTATGTAATCTTAAGGGTCAGTTCAATGTAGCTCTTATATATGCAACTTGTGTTCTTTGTGTCTGCTTTCTTCAACTAAAGTTGAAAAAAAAAGTTGGAATCTTTCTTCTGATTACTTCTGTTTGAAGAGATATATATACAGTTCATGGGGAAATTGTTAGGCTTGCTTGGCTGGCAACAGGAAGAAAAAGGATACAATTTTCCTCAACAAAGTTTAAAAAAAAAAAAAGAAGAAGAAGAAATTTTGCAAACTTTGCATATTAATAGTTCATATTGATAGCCTGTGCTGTGATGTAAATTTGGCATGATTGAGAGATTGCATCGTTCTAGTGGCTGTTGTTAGTTGTTGTGACACCACATATATACACCTTACATTTTAGATATTTAGAATATATTCTGATATCTGTTTTCTGAAAAGGGTATTTTTGCACTGATAAACAAATAGGCTATTAGATGTTTAACTACTTATAATTTAATGTCACATAATTTAGTTTTTAAAATAATTAATTAACTATACATTTTGACTAAAAGATTTCCTTTGCATGCATAAATTGTACAGTAAGAGTTCTACCATGATTCGTATTGGGCTAGATACATACCAGATTATAGGGAACAAAACATGGCTCAGTTTTGTACCACCACTTATCATGTCAACAAAACATCTGCAATTATCAAATTGAGAACATTATTTAGGTCAACAGAAATCATTTCCAACTTCCTCAGTTTTCCAGTTAACCTGCAAAATATTTTCCAATGAACTGTATCCATTCTTCTGCTCATTTCAGCTCATGCTCCAAAAGTATATGAATAGATTGCCATCACGAATCATCACTTCACTCATTTTCCAAATATAGTCTCACAACTAGCATCTAAAAGAGGCCTATCTTTACTCCTGCCCCTCTAAAACTCTCTCTCTGCGTACTGCCCTTCAGGCTTGTGACTCGCTGAATTCATCGCCGAGGTAAAGATCGAAAGCGAGCGGGTGATAGAAAGATGAAGCATTGGTGACATTATAGGATTTGCCATGGATGGACTTGTTCTTTTTCTTGCAGAAAGCTGAAGGGTTATTTCAAACTGATAATTTGCAACTTCTTTGAAAATTATGTGAAAAGACTAATGATGTTTCATATGAAACAGAACCATAGAATGCAAGACATATTCGATTTCTTTTGTATACGGCTAAATAACTGCAATCCACATCACAAATGCAACAACCAGTGGATCAAATAAACACCAGAACTGGAAAAAGCAAAGCACACAATGAGGCATAAATACAAGTGCTAAACTTTATGCTCCTGTTAGTCTAAAATGCGACCAAGTATAGACATTTCGAGCAAGAGAATAACGGAACGGAATGCAGTCAACAAATTATCAGGTCCACTAAGCAGAGATTTATGCTAAACAAGGTCGATTGGGATTTCAGAATGATCAGGGTAAGCACTTGTTGTGGCTGTAGCTTCTACATGAGGAATCTGCAAAAGGTTTAAGAGTGTCATAAAGATTTTCTTGTGGGTTCATGCTCTCTGCTTAATTAGAATGGTGTTAGAAACTAACAACTAAATATAAAGTTACAGAAAAGCAATAATATGTAGTACAGTATATATATCAAAAGTTAGTTGTATTTTGTATGTGGATATGTGCATATTTGCCTTTGATTTTGTTGGAATTTTCAAAATCAACAGAAGGGAGGTTTTCTCCTATGACTCCTAAACAAAATTGTCCGTCTGTCTCTTCGCCTTCATCCGCGCCTCCTCTCCCCTCTCCGCTCCCCCCTTCTATCTCTCCTTAGCCGATGACTGCTGTCGGTCGATTTTTCACCGTCGACAATTGTATTTATATGAAGTAAACGAAATCAATTTTCATATAGGCCCATATATCTGTCCGGCCCAAAATTGATACCCAATAAGAGCCCGTTAGCCGGCATTCGGGCTATTGGGCCTTTTCTCTAGCCCGATTGTTTCACCGTTAGCAAATCTCAGCTGTCACGCTTATCGGGTTTGAATAATGCCCTTTACGGGAATCCGCAACGGGGACAACGAGGAAAACTCTTTGTCGGGGGTTTTAGAATTAGGGTTTATCCAACGGGCGGGAACGAAGTAGACGCCGATGCTCTCCAAAATTTACATCTTTTTGATTCGATTAATTGCTAACTCCCTCTCTTTTTTACCTTGCTAAGAAATAATTCCCCCCTTTTCTTCCCGATTCAAACCCTAATGCTCTGCTCAGCCTTCCCCAATGTAATCCGAAGGAGATTTTGCGTCCCCAATCGACTCCTGGCCCTCCTCTCCTCAAGCTCAGTCGAAGCCCTAGAAGATTCCGATGGTTCCCGTCATTTTGAGCCCAATCCCCAAATTTGGGTTCGTCGTCAGATGCAGGAAAGCGCCAAATTGGGCAATTTGGATGAAGCCCTAAGAGCTCTGGAGCTCTTGAATCCGAACATTCTCGATTACAATGGAATGTTGCATTGTTATTTCAAATCGGGCAGAGTTTCGGTCGAAATGGTAGCCGGAATCTTTCGAGGGATGAAGAGGTTCGGGCCGCACCCGAATGTTTGGACGTTCAATATATTTTTCAATGGGTTGTGCTCTCTAGGGTTGCTTAAAGCTGCTTTATTTGTACTGGAAGATATGTGCTGCCACAGATTTGTTCCTTCGTTTGCGTCGCTGATGAAATTGATGAAGAAATCTTTGGATTCAGGTACATTTGAAATTTCTGTACAAGTACTGGAATTGATGCTGAGATTTGGTTATATGCCGAGTTTGATAGTAGTGAACAGATTGATTGCTGGGCTTAGTAAAGAGAAGAGAATACATGAGGCTTACCATGTTTTTTCCGTTGTTCTCGAGATGGGTTTGGTTCCTAATGTGTACACATGCAATTCTCTACTTTTTGGTATTTGTAAGTCTGGTTGGTGTTGGAAGGCTTTGTCTTTGTTTTATTGCTTTAGGAAAAGAGGATTCATTCCTAATGTTTATTCTTATACATCGTTGGTTATGGGGTTTGGGAACAAAGGTTCGTGGAAAGAAGCTTATCGGATTTTGGAGGACATGAGAATTGATGGGTTTTTGCCTACAGTTGTTACTTACACCGTGCTTATTAATTGTCTTTGCAAATATGGGTTAGTTGATGAGGGGTTGAGAATTCTTAAGGTGATGGGTGAAGTAGGTTGTCATCCGGATTTGATCACATACAATGTACTTCTGGGTGCGCTTTCTTTCCTTAATAGAGTCTCAGATGCTGGTCAATTGATTTGGGTCATGGAGGAGAAGGGTTTAATTCCGGATCAGTATACTTGTTGTGCAATAGCTGCAGGTTTATTGAAGAATGGGTATGTCAGAGAATCACAAGATCTTTTGTACAGAGCAGTGAGGGGTAATATTATGGATATAGTCACATGGAATATTATTTTACGTAGCTTATGTGTAGATAATCAGGTAAGGGAGGCAATATCAATGTTGAGTTGTATGATAAAGAGGGGCTTCATTCCAAATAATATGACATGTAACATTATACTCAAAGGGCTTTGCATGGAGTGCATAGATGAGGCATTATATTTCTTTGATGGGGTTGATTGGGGAAAAAATGGACCTGACTTGATCTCTTTCAATACAGTTTTGTCTGCATCATGCAAGCAGGGTAACTCCCCAATGATCTGGAGGGTTCTGGACCGAATGGACTCTGAAGGAGTTAAGCCCAGTGTTGTCACCATGACCTGTTTAATGCAGTATTTTGGTGAGGCAGGCAAGTATATGGAATGTATTAAGCTATTCAATTATATGATTCGCGATGGGTACTGTCCTACAAGTGTAACCTACAATATCCTCCTGAACAACCTTTGCAAGAAAGGGTTGCTTTCAGATGCAAAAAGATTATTCAATGAGTTCAAGGGCATCGAGACATTTCCTGATACAACTTCATATAATATTCTCATACATGCTTATATTAAGAACGGTGATTTTCTTTTAGTGCAATGCTTGTTATTTGATATGTATAGTCGGGGTTTAGTGCCTGATGCCATCACATATGGATACTTGAACTATGGCCTCGGCAAGGAAAAGGGTATAGATGCTGCCTCGGATTTGGAGGAACAGATGGTTGAGGATGGAGTCAGACCGAGTGTCTCTTACTACAATCCTATACTGGCTGCTCTGTTTAGAAAGGATAGGTTGTGGGATGCCTTCCTCATATTGGTTAAGATGGAAATAGATGAAGTTGAGTCAGACGGGAGGAAGAGGCTTTCTAAGGCCAAGAAGGTCCTTGAAATCATAATCAAGAAAGCACATATTCAGTCTAAGGTGGAGGCTAGCTGAAAAACTAAACCTGTCATCTCCTTCTTTTTCGTGAATCATCAACATGGCTGCTAATGAAGCACCAAAACCACTGGTTCTGACCTAAAAGTAGCAGATCGTCATCATGTCGTTCATGCATTCCAGCCTAGCAGATAGGTATGTGCTATTCATTATAAATGTTATTACTAAATGTTCATGTGATTTTATATAGACAAGTAATTTTTGGTCACTTTTTAATGAATCTGGTCCTGTAAATTAATTGTAATGGAAACTTGATAAGGATTAGTTTGATGGGGATAACCATAAAATGTCGGGACATCTTATCAGGTTTGCAATCATCACAAACATTTAAGAATTTGTGAGACTTAGATTAAATCAATGATCTTGTAGAGAGTAGGCATGGCAAATAAGATAAAAATTCGACTTCTTTGTGCAGTAGCTTATGAATGCATTTGCTAAACTTGCAGGCACAACATTGATCAAAATTAGTTTTGGTTCAGCATCGATTTCACCAGGATATTAGATAGAAAGAAAACATGTAGTCAAAAAACCTCGAGCATTAGATATAAAAATAATGTCCAGGTAAGGAAATTACATGTGCTATAGAGTATTGGCTTATTCTGGTGCTCAGAAAGCATGGACACAGAACGGGATACGGACACGGACACACAACACAATCATCTCCGTAAAAGGTAGGATACGTAGTCAAGATGACATGACTCTAGAATATATCACGTGCGTGTGTGTGAGAGAGACATGGTGACATGACTTCGGGAATATATCGTGTGTGCGAGCGCGCTTGCGCGCGCGTGTCCGTGTAAGGTCACGCGTGTGTCCGTGTAAGGTCATTCCTTTCTCAATCTACACACCTATTATTTGTTAATGCTGTTTCTCCATTTTAAAGGCTATGAATCAGTAACTGGTGTCTTGTTCTTTACAGGTTGTCCTCAAGGATGTGCAAATGGTTCAAGCTGAAGTTAACTGTGACTTGATTACTGAATTTGGTGGTGAGTGATCTTGGGGCTTATGTGCTGAAGTTCTACTGTATGCCTGAGGGGATTACAGATAATGATGATGTAAGTTAGTTTATGATGTATTAGCTTGCACATATACAAACTGTACTGTTATATTAATCTTCAGATATGATCAGTTTTTTCAGCGATTTCTATGCATTCCATTAGATATTATTGCTGTTCATGTTGCATTGAAAGTAATAACATCTATGTCTGTAATTGTGGGTTACATGAATCCTGATTTACGACATTTGCTATAACCAATTATTGCTCGTTCGTATGATCTAATGTTTAGTCTCTAGCTCATCTTTCTTTTCTTTCTCGTGATCACCCACACACTTAAGCATACCTTCATAGAAAAAGGGAAACCTTGAAGTAATATGTCCAAAAAATGGCAGATATGGGCGTGAGTTTTTTATTTATTTATTTTATTTTAATTAATTTATTTATTTTGATTGGTGGTCGGGGTTGTAGGTATGGGTTTGTTAGATGATGGATTGGAGACCTTCAGATGTAATTGAGCATTTGAGCTATCTTCTTGTCTAAAAGATGGAGTCTATCTGCAAAATTATGTAAAATGTCTGGCTCAAACTAAAATAAATGTCTACAGGTACTTGTCTCCTTTATTCTGTTCCTTCTCTTAACATCTTACTTTTGATTTTTTGATTTTTTGATTTTTTTGGGTATGAGTTGCAGCCATTAAATTTGACGTTGCATTTAAAAGCTTTGGCATCTCTTGGATAGTTAATCATTCTACTGTTTATGGTGTGATAACATTTATGGCTTCAGTCTTTTTCTTTTTTTGATATCTAAAATTGCATTATTCTTCTAGTATGTTTACTGTTCCACTAGTTTTTCCACTATTAGACCTGTGTGAAATCTTGGAATATTGGGGTTGCCTCTGGAGGAAACATTCGTTCATCCTTGTCACCTGGTGGCTTTTTTTTTTCCTTCCAATTTTCTTCGTTTAGTAATAATACTGCTCTTTCTAATAAAATTCTTTCTTTTTATGACTGCAAATTGTCTGCTTTTCTCAGTAGACATACACATAACTAAACTTTTTTTTTTAATGCTGAATCTTATGCTCTTACTTCTAAGGAGAAAACAACCTTTTATACCACCCTCATTCGGTACTGAAAATAATCCACCAGATTCAGAGCTTACATGATAACTAGTGGGGCTTGTACCTTTAATACGAGTCAACCACTTTACATGAACAAAATGTAAGAATCAACATAGCTGCTCAATGGCATGATGCTGTACCATAAGGATACCAACAGCATCTCTAGAACTTTTATCTTTTTTGTCCATAATGATGAAACAATCTGAACTTGTATCCATAATCATTTTAGTATATGAAGATCATAACGAACTATATCGATCATCTACTAAGCTGGTTCACAATATGCTTTGAATCGTCATGGCAGGGAATGCCTGCATGTGAGGCATATCCAATTTCCTCGCACGTGCGTGTGTAATTTATTAGTGGCACATTTATAAAGTTAGGGTGTCGGCGAACCCTTTTAGAGGCTCCTCACACGTGTGTGTAATTTATTAGTAGCACGTTTATAAAGTTTAGGATGTTGGCGAACCTTTTAGAGGCCAAACATCAAACCATGATGTGATTGTGAGGCAGTTATGAATCACAAAATGCAAAATTTCTCTTTCCATTGTATAATATAATTCTGAAAACCAAAAGCATTTAGTAGTTGTTAGAGTGCAATAATGTGGGGTTGCAGAAGAAAATATTGTTGTGACTAAAGTGCATAGTTAAAGTAGATTCTCCTTCCAATAGGCACTAGAAAACTTGATAGATAACCTTTTTGAAATGCAGGACCTCCTGGTTCAAAAATGGAGGCTTCTAGACTTGAATTACTTGGATACACACACACACACACACTTGTGTCATTCCCGGAAGGATTTGAGGCCGAGTCATTCCGGAAGGATTCAATGCCGAGTCATTCCGGAAGGATTCGTTGCCGAATCCTTCCCACTCAAATACAACCCTACGGCATCTGTATGCAAGATCCACTCCGTTGAAGGTGATCTACATTATTTTAAGTAATTAAAAATCAAAAATCAGATATTTTGAATACTTTTTGCCCATCCATCAAGTATGCGCAAAATGGACTGCCGAAATAGTGAGTTGGTTAGTTTAACTGTGTAGAATATTTGAAATCTAACAAAAATTGGTGTATGAGAGTTTTTAAGTATTTAGATCATGATGAAATGATCAGATCTAAAATTTGCATGTCTAAAGATGTAGATTTAAGTAACATACTATATTCGGCCATTCATTTTGTGCCTGCTTGATGGATGGGCAAAAAGTATTCAGAATACATGATTTTTGATTTTAATTACTTGAAATAATGTAGATCAACTTCAGCGGAGTGGATCTTACATTCGAATATCGTAAAGTTGTATTTGAGTGGGAAGGATTCGGCCTCAAATCCTTCCGGAATGACACAAGTCTATCTCTCTCTCTCTCTCTCTCTCTCTCTCTATATATATATATATATATATATATATATATATATATATATATATATATATATATATATATATATATATATATATAGACTTGTGTCCTTCCAAAAGGATTTGAGTCCGGATCCTTCTCACTCAAATTCAACCCTCCGACGAATACAAGATCCACTCCATTGAAGTTGATCTATATTATTTCAAGTATCTATAAACCAAAATTCAAGTGATCTTAATACTTTTTGCCCATCCATCAAGCGACGCAAAATGGACGGCCAAAAGTAGTGAGTTGGTTAGATCTATGTCTTTAGACATACAAATTCTCGATCCGGCCATTTCATTATAATCTAAACATTTAAAAACCCCTACAAACTTATTTTGTTAGGTTTCAAATATTCTATACTGTTAAACTAACCAACTCACTATTTATGCCGTCCGTCTTTACCCAACTTGATGCATCGACAAAAAGTATTAAAATCACTTGAATTTTAGTTTATAAATACTTGAAATAATATAGATCAACTTCTACGGAGTGGATCTTGTATTCAAATGTCGGAGGGTTGAATTTGAATGGGAAGAATCCGGACTCAAATCCTTTTGGAAGGACACAAGTCTATACACACACATACACACCTCTACTGAATCTAAACATGATTTAAAAATTCATGAGGTAAATTTCACTAAAACCCCCTAAGTTTTGGCCCATTCTCAGGTTAACTCCCAAATTTTTTTGCTCTCACGAAGGCCCCTTCAATCAATCCTGATTGAGCTAACTTCGTTAACATAAAGTGTAAAATGACATTTTTTGCCCCTCATTGTATTGCGGGTTATTGTGTTAGATTTTTACTATAATGTTTAATTATACAACCTAATAAGGAACAGGTTTATACCCACTCTCCTTCTTCTTCTCTACCTGCATCTACCTAACCCAATGAACACATCATAATTTCATTTACTCAAATCTTAATCTCTAACCCATGAGCTCATCATTATTCTATCTACTCAAACCCTGATCTTCAACTCTAATAATCCACTATCTTCCCATTTACCTGAACACTAATCCCTACCTCTAACCCATGAACTCATGATTTTCCCATTTATCCAAACCCTAATTCCTACTTCTAATCCATGAAACCCATCATCTTCGTATTTACCTAAAGATTAATCCCTATCACTAACCCATGAACTCATCATTTTCTCATTTACCCAAACCCTAATTCCTACTCTAATCCATGAAACCCATCATCTTCCTATTTTCCCCAATCTTGATCTCAACCCATTTACCCAAATCCTAATCTCTACCTCTAATCCATGAAACCTATTATCTTCTCATTTACCCCAGTCCTGATCTTAACCCTTTTACCTCTAACCCATGAAACTCATCTATCTTCCCATTTACCTCAACCTTGATCCTAACCCATTTACCCAAACCCTTATCTCTACATCTAATCCATAAATTCATCATCTTCTAATTTACCCAAATTTTAATCCTTTAACTCTAGCCCATAAACCAATCATCTTCTCATTACCCGAACCCTAATCCCTACCTCAAACGCATGAACCCATCATTTTCTCATTTGCTCAAACCCTAATGATGTTGGGGTTTTATGCATTAGTGTGATTTGGAGGAAACATGAATGCGGGTGAAGATGAAGAAATGGGTATGGACCCGTTATGACTTCATTACTTTTGACTCAATTGCTTGATAACCGAAAGTTTAATTTAAATAAAAAGCTCTCTCTAATGGGCTTTAGAAGGGTGAATTAGTAAAAAAAAATCACTAACCCCCGTCACATGCTCTCTCTCACGTGCTGAAAAAACTAACGGGAGTTTATTTGAAGAAAAAAAAATACGTTGGAGAGGCTAAGTGAGAACGGAAAATTATTGAGAGTTAATGTGAGAATGGTTTAAAACTTTGGGGGGTCTTAGTGAAATTTATCCAAATTCATGATAAACTTTTGTTGTATTTTGCTATTGTATATATTTTACAAAATATTATTTTAACTCACTAGGTATTCTTCTAGTTCTTTTTTAGAAAAATATTATTTGTAAACAGGGAAGTAAATATCAATTTGATGAACATTGTCCATAGAAGAAAGATAAATAATGGGACGAACTCTCTAAGTGTGCCTTGTGTGTGCAAGCGCATGCGGGGGACTTTGCATGCATGCTTTTATTGTGCTCCTGCACATATAAATAGGTCTTCCGTATGTGCATGTCTGATTTAGTTTACTAAATATCTGTATAGATGACTGCATGAAGAATCAGCAATTGCTGAATGAAATCTAATTTGAATGCACCATATGCCTTGAAGTTGCACATGTATATCCAATTCCCAAGCAAGAACTAATGCAGAATATAATTTTGTTGGAAGTCTTGCAATCCCATATTTTATTGATGGTTTGAGAGATAACTTGCACTATTCACAAGCTTTTCAATTTTTTCCTATATTATCTGTTTCATTACTAATTGGACATCTATTCTGCAACATGAAGAGTCTACGTCCCTCCATCATGATGTGATGGTCAAATTTTGTAGCTGAAAGCCTGACCTGCGTGCTTTGGTAGTCAATTTGCAGCAGTTCTGTACCAGATAATGCCAGTTCTCATCTCGTGATAAATCGGGAAGCTTCCTTAAATTCACTATCATGAGCAAGCTGGCAGCATGGCTTATATAACACTGCGAAGGATATGCCAGATGGAAGTTGTAATGGCTATTTCTGTAGGCTGCAAGGATGTGCCATCTGTTCTATTTCGATCAAATGAATCAGCTTCAAAAATTTGACTTCCATGACATAAAAACTTCATGTTTCACCAACTGAACTGTTGCCAGGAGCTTGGCGGAGATTCTCACCAGAATTCAGCAAGTCCTCTTGTTTCCTGTAGCTGAAGGCTTCCAGTAGTCCTCCCGAGTTTGTTTGCACGGCTGATTACACAAAGTAATAGTTTGAAGTTAATAGATCCAATTATATGAATCTTAAGTTTTAACTTTGTTAATAGAGCACTTGTTGGCAGTGAGGCAAGTATAGAGCCTTCTAATGTGGCACAATGTATATCTTGTTGGATGAGTTGAATGTAAGTGTGAGGAGTTGGATTGTACATTTGGTTATGATCTTGTATCTTTGGGTTATGTACTTATGTGCAATTTACAGGTTCCTTTGTTGTTATTATAAAAGGAAGATAAAAGGGTGAAACAAAGAAAGTTGATTACTTTGTATAAGATTGTTTATGCAAGAGGTACTGCCAGTAGGAATGTACATGCAAATTTGAAATGTCAAATTTTTGGAGGGTTGGTTGTGTGTGTATGTGCTAGATTAAACTCTTTAGACCAGTTGTGCATTTATGATAGAAGATTGTGCTCATTTCTGAAAGATTTTAGAGTGAAATATGAAATTAAATGTCCCGAGCTCAGATTCCATATTGAACACCAAAGTCCTTCGGTAACGTTGATGGAAAACCAAACTTGTGGATGTGGGTCAAAAATCAATTATAAAAATCCTTTTTATGGACAAATAAAAAAAAGTTTAAAACTTCTTTAATAATCACAAACTATTCAAATACTTCGCAAAAAAATTGGGATTAACTGAAGAATATAATTCAGAAAACTGTGGCATTGCCAATAATTTAGGATTGTTCGAGAACTATTCGCTTGTAATTCAGAAACAGTTCGGAAAATATTTGCCAATAATTCGGAAAAGTTAGGGAATCATTCGTTAATAATTTGGGAAATGCTCTCCAGGAAAAAGCTCGCAAACTATTCGCCAATAATTCGGTAGAAGTAAGGTAAATGTTCGCCATAATTCGGTAAAGTTCTTGAATAATTCGCTTATAATTTGGTAAAAGTTTGAAAACTATTCACCAATAATTCGGGAAAAGTTCGAATAATATCAGCGTATAATTCTTGAATGATTCGTGGAATGTTAGCGAATTATTCACGTATAAACTTGAATTATTAGCGAATATTTCGTGAATAATAAGCCATGATTTATTTGGGGGATTTAATTCTTTATTGAACTTTAATAATTGGAACAAAATGCATCAATTATATCAAACATGATTCCTTACTTAAAAAAAAGTGGCACTAAGTTGTTTCATGATTTGTATTTCTAACATTTTTGTATAGCAAATTTCACACTATTTTATCTAACAACTTTATTATCAAAGCAGATCGTAAGAGTTTTCTCTGGTGACTCTTGTACAAGTTGTGTTCTTGTGTCTATCTCTCTTCGTCCGCAAAGATAAAAAGCCTTCAAGAGAGCCGCGCTCTTCTTCGCCGGTGAAAATCGGTCGGACTGCAAACCCGGAATGCTAGTTTTTATTTCAGTTTACCATGATGCGTGTCACTAGAATTAGATCAACCTCAAAGCTAAAATCAAATTAAAAAAGCTCAAGAAAACGGGTCAACCCGTTTAAACAGATCCGACTCGATTTCGCCGCTGACTCAATTAGAAAAACTAGGGCCCAATTCGGGTCCTTCGTTGCTCCCTCCTGCGTTTCCTTTCTGCAGGCAAGCATTTAGATTTTATTATATTTCGAATTTTTTGTACTTTTCTTTTGGAGATTTTAGTTTCAGTGAATTGGTTGTGTTCAATTGCAGTTTTTTTTAGGTGGATTTAATAGCGCAAGAGATCAAATGCATCCTCCTCTAACTTTACACAGGCACCCCATGTGTGCTGATGTATGATCTTTTTATTAATTTTTTGGGTTTATTGATAATTTTTTGATATGGGTTTTTAAAAAACCCTCTTTTCTTTTTCCTTTTTTGGGTTTTTTTCCAGATAATTGAGCTGTTCCAAAAGTGCCACACGGACCACCCAATTGGGAAATTCTTTGGAGAATGCACTGAGCTGAAGATAAAATTGGACCGCTGCTTTCGCCAAGAAGTGAGCTCGATCTTCATTTGTTGGCAATTTTTAGTATTTTGAAAGTTTTGTAAATTGTTTTGATTTGTTTATGCAGAAAGCTTTGAAGAGAAAGGCGAACTTTGAAGAGAGCAAGAAGTTCAAGGAGAGGCTGCAGGCTTATAGAAAAGAAATGGCAGCAGAAGGCTCAGAATGATGGTATAAATAGCTACTTTTTACATCACAGATGGAATGTATTTTTCAATTTGTTTAGAAAGATTGTTTCTTGATGATTAGATATATTTTTTTATTGTAACATTCGGAAGTTATGAAGGTATTTGATTTAATAACTAAATACTATTAAGAACATCTCAGTGTGATACAGGTTAAGCCTATGATTGAATTCTATCATGAACAAAAATTGAGCTTGGCTTTCTGCCTCTTGGTCTTGTATGATTTGTTTATTTATTTATTTATGTATTAGAAAATTTTCTTATTCTTCTTGATGATTGGAATTAGATTGTTAGTTTTACATCGTTTTGTCTTCTCTGCAGAAATTGCTTGCCCGAAAAACTTTTTTCTTGGCAGATGCTTACCCTTAAAAAACCTTCATCTCCCTAACCTCCTAATTGTTGAGTACATAATATATTTATTTCTCTATGAGTTTCCTTTAATGACTTCCAAATCGTCTCATTCTGTTGGAACTATATGCATCTAACAATGTCGCATCCCACCCTTGTCTTGTCGTTGTAAGTCCAGTAAGTTTATAAATCTAGTGTCGGCACATTGGTGAAGAAAAGTCATGAATTCGATGGGCTAGATGGTCATGAAAAGACATATATCAACAAGTAGAACATGCATAAGTTTGTAAAATCTTTTTAGCCTAAATGTGTTGGTCAAGATAATCCTATATTTAATCAGTTATAGACGCTTGCTTATGCTAACTGGAAATAGGACTTCTAAAGTAAGGTCTGTCATGAAATTTTAATGGAATCAGTCCTCTACGTGGTCTATGTACTTTCTGTCAAGGATCTAATTTTAGTTCACTTATCATGAAGCAATTGGAGCGAACCCCAGAGATTTCGTATAAAAGGCTTTTATTTTTTATATCGATCATACCATAATTAGGTAGTGCTTGTGGGATTTAAAGTTATCTTTTCACTGAGCTGTTAAATAAATCCAACAAATGGATAGTTACAGTTTGGACCTCAAGGAGGACAATAGACTCCTCACACGATGATTTTATTTTTTTGGAGTCACTCACTTTCCAGTACTTGGAAACCACTTAAGCTAATTTTGACTCTCAACCACTCTCAGAGGTTAACTTCTAAATTTCTGTTGGTTAAATTACTATATTGAACCTCTTTACAGTGAATTGGTTCTAGGCACTCTGATATTAGATGTTGTTCTTGAATCTAGCAACATTAGCAAAGATGTATGTATTTTTTATGATCTGTGTACTAGCATTGAGGGAGAATTTTTTGATCTTCTAAATTATATTTATGAATGAATATAGTCTTTCCTTGCTAATTTGATCCATCAACATCAATTATGTAATACCGATATATAAACTAGAACTTTTTCTCTCTTAATTTTTTATCATCTTATGCATCTCAAATCTCAATTTGTTCAGAATTAGACCCAACCTTACAGGTTGGGTAAAAATTCCTGTTACAATTTGGTTGACCCCCATAATGATGCAAAATTTTAAACTCAAAAGTAGGTCCCTAAATTTTAATGAGCTGTTATTCTTTCCATAGTGATTCTTAAAGGTTGTTGAGGACTTGGCACGTGTCACACTATTTGAACCTATCCACAATCTAATTATATTTTGTGAATCTATCTCATCTTTCCCCCCATTCTTGTCATGTTCTTGGACCTAGACTGTTGCCATCTCCTTAAAAGTAATGCTCTTGTCATGCCGATATATAAGGATGCACAAAACAGAAAAGGGTGCTCAATTGTTAGGCACCTTAGCGTCATGCATTTCTTATTTCTTTCCAAAGATCATCTAGAGTTTAACCTTATGTATATAAATCTTATTTAAGGCTTATCTGCCATCCTTTCCACTTTCATTCAAAACCCAGACAACTCAGAAAATTCTCATCATCTACTCTCCTATGGAGACTACATTTCTCTTGACCGAGCAAGACGTTATGAAAGAAGTGCCAGTGACACTCATCTCTCCAAGACACCCAACATCTATTGAAATAGTCTTTCTTTCAAACATAGACCAAACAGTGGCTTTTCCTGTCGAATCTGTCTTCTTCTATGAAGCGCCACCCAGTGACTGGACACCAACATCAGATATAATTGAGAAAGTACGAAGGTCAGTATCTGAGGTCTTGCTGATTCATTATTACTTCATGGCTGGAAGGCTCAATTTCAATCTCGAAACTAAGAGGCTGGAGCTGCTCTGCAACAATGCTGGGGTCTTGTTTGTTGGTGCAAAATCAAACCTTAGACTGAAGGAGGTTGGGAATCTCTCTCTACCAAATCCCTCATTTCAGCATCTTATCCTTCGTACAGAGGGTTTCAAGAGCCTTGCTGATACCCCTGTTTTCACAATTCAGGTATGTTCCTCACTTCCATGAGCAAACTAAATCTGTGAAACTAGTGAAACTAGTAACTCTTACGGGATGACATGCTTTTCTGAAGGTCACAAAATTTGGATGTGGTGCTTCTCATTGGTTTTGTGACAAACCACAGTGTACTTGATGGGAGATCAGCTGCCGAGATGTTTCAGAACCTAGCCTCAATTTGCAAGGGTGAAGGCATGAAAACCTACAATCTGAACATTGATAGGTCATACATCAAAGCTAGAATCCCACCTAAGATCCAATTCCAGCACACAGAATACAGCAAGCCGGAAGCAGCCTCTATTACCTCCTTCACTTCGCCGGATCAACCATCTCCACCACCTTCTCTCTTAACTCTCTCAAGGAATCATGACTTCAAACTGTTCCCTTTCAGCTCTGACATGATCAACCGCCTCAAGGAGAACGCCATGATGAAGTGCTCCAGCTTTGAAGCCATAGTGGCTCACGTATGGAGAGCAAGAACGAAAGCGGTCTTTGACAGCCCAAATGAGATTTCTTCTGTTCTATTTGCAGTGGACATAAGGTCTAAGATGTCACCACCTTTGCCTGACGGATTTATGGGCAACGCCGTGATCTCTGCCTCAGCGAGTGCTCGGGTGGTGGATATGGATGAGAAGCCATTTTCCTTTTGTGTTAAAAAAGTGAGAGAGGGTATAGAGAGGGTAACAGATGAATATGTGAGGTCTGTTATAGACTGGCTTGAGGTGCATAAAGGGGTGCCATCGACAGCGAACGGGAATTTTTATGTTTCAGCTTGGTGGAAGCTTCCATTCTATGAGCTGGACTTTGGGTATGGGAAGCCAATCTATGGTGGGCCTGTTGTTAGTGGAATGGATGAGTTTGTGTTACTACTCTCTGATGGTAATGGATTGGGAAAAGGAGGCGGGATAAATGCTTGGGTAGTTTTGGAAAGAAGGAAGATGGAGAGATTCTCATGTTATGTTACTAAGCTGTAAACAGAGAGCAGGTGTTATTTTTCTGCACCTGTTTTCTATCATGTCAACACCCAAGGGTTTGAACTACAACAGTTTCAGTTCTGTTCCCTGTTTTAGTACTGTTTTTAGTGCTGAGAACCTTCAGCACTTGCTTTCTATGTTAGAAAAATCTTGAACCTCAGCACAAATTGTTACTTTTTAAATGAGAGTATCATTTGTGAAGATATTATGACCTCCAGTTAACTTTACCCTACAGAAGAATAAGAGGGAGAAAAGGAAATCAAGAAAGGCCATCACTGACATCACACGCCATTCTGGAACAAGTTATAGAACAAGACTAATTCTGTTTGTGCTGCTGGCCTTCTCTTTGTGACTTAAGTGGTGACATCATACACTTTTTAGACTATGAATCCATTATGTATGATTTCAGTCAACTGGAAAGGCCAATAGTTTTTTCACTAATGAGATCTGTTGACTTGACCTACTAGTGTACAGGTAGTTAAGCAATGGAGGAGGAAATCTCAGTTCCTGTGTCAACACCATGGAACTGCTCTACTGGTTATTGAACTAGTTTCTACCCCTCACCTCTATGTTCATCTCAATTCTCAAATCAAAAAGGGAAATTTATGGGCATTACATAGATTGAAATCTGAATGCAAAACCTCTCTGTGAAAGTGAGAGGAAAAAGGAAAGAAAAACTCATCATGCTGCTTAAGTCTAAGCTGAGGACCCTATCTTGTACAGCTATTCACAGTATGCAGAATTGGAGAAAATGTTTCACTCCTTTTCTTCTCCTGAAATATTGCACCTCCCTGTGTTTCAATCAAAGGCTGCGTATACTTGCAGTCGTCCGAGGACCAACCCCAACCACCCCACTGTTGACATGATTTGTTACCCACTTTTGACATGATTTGTTAACAGACATGTGATACATCGTATCTAAACATGTGTATAGACAGGTGATATATTGTATCTCGACATGTATATTTTTTTATTTTATTCTCCACTTCTAGATATATATTCATGTAACCATTTATGAATAATATAGAGAAATTTCCTCTTCTCCAAATTATCATGGTATCAGATCCTCTCAAAATCCTTTGTTGATCGTCGTTCTACGCTATCAACGAGTTTAGGCTGGGCCGTGCTCATGTAGTTGTGCCTAGTGCCGGGCCATCTCTTCATCTTCTGCTATTGTCGACCTTGACAGCATCTTATTACAGTGCCGCCCTCGGCCCTTACCTGCACAGTCGTCTTCGGCCCTCATCCTCTAGCGCGGAGGTTTTCTCCTCTGAGATCTCTCCAGCGACGACTTCACCATTTCCGTCGTCAACAGAGATGATCGACGAACGATGACTTCACCATTCCCGCGGTCGATGAGAGACGATCGACGAGCGTATTTTCAAACTCTTGGTGTTTGATCCACCATGCGTTTGAAGAGAGTGTTAACAGACATGTGATACATTATATTTAGACATGTATATAGAGATGTGATGCATTATATTTAGACATGTATACTTTTTTTATTTCATTCTCCACTTCTATATATATATTGATGTAATCATTTATGAATAATATAGAGAAATTTTCTGTTCTCAGATTATCATGGTCATTATTGGCTTGTTCCATGCACCACCCTCAGTATTGTTGAGGAACATAGACAAACTCCTCTTGTATCTTCTGTTTTTGCTGAAGGAGCTCAAACAATCTTGTAAGTTCCACTTTATTAAGTTTACATAGGTTTCGATGGAGTAGAGATTCTTGCAGGCTACTGGCAGCTCATAGATCAGTTCATCGAAGACAGCATTAATGACCGAACTGAGAATGGTGGAAGCCTGTCAAACCGCTGCCGCTTTGCACTGGCAGTTGTTCAGGCCATAGCTGATGAAATAGGACCTAGTGGAGTTGGAGTTAGGCTTTGCATTCATTTATCGGTCAAAAACTCTCACAATGAGATTTTGAATAACTTCTTACTAGTGATTGTACCGAGGACTGGATGGTTAATGGGACGTGTATCCAACTCTTGGACAAACTTCTTCCTATGAGAAAGGCCTTCAGAGCCTGTTTTATTGTCGCTCGAGGAGTTGATAGAGAGAAGGGGAACAAGGCCTTGGTTGATGGCTATGCAGATCTAGTTGCCTATGGCCTCTTGTTCTTGGCTAATCGTGACCTGCCAAGAGATTCACGCTGAATGCTCCACTTAATAAGTATGATAAAAAACATTGCGGATTCAGATCCTGTTTTTGGGTATACAGACCATCAGTTTC